>VZTJ01002354.1:145093-246061 GCA_013397795.1 Orthonyx spaldingii | reverse complement strand
GCCCGGCCCGGCCCGGCCCCTGCCCGCTGTAGTTAACATGGTTTGCCCAGCTGCATCGGAGCCGGAAAGCTCAGGCCGGGTCCTCCCCCACGCTCAGCTGCACTGCTGCAAAAAACCTCCCCCCCTCCCCGCTCTGAGGGGGGAGGCAAAGGCCCACTCTTACCAGAGAGAGAAGCACAGAACTTGCTTCTCTGGCAGCAACAGGACAGGAAAAAAGGGTTTTTCCTCAGGTGTATCTCTCTTAAATATGGTTTTTTCCCTGGAGGCGGAACAACTTTTAATTGGATTATACACCCATCAATACTCAAAACTAGCTGGTCACTGGCTCTGTTTCCCAGGAAGCAAGGTGCACTGCTTCCTGCACCATAGGTCACTTGAAAGACTGACCCTTCCTGGGTAAACCCACGACAACAGCTCAGAAGTCTATAAAGAGAGCTCTGAAGGTATGAACTCGTGCTATTTTATGGGCAGAGATGTTTAAAAATGCCTTGACAACTTGGGCAACCAAACTCTCAGCAAGAACTCTGGCTAAAAGCAGCACAAATAGCAAACACCTTATTCTTCCTTTAATGCAGAGAAATGCATTGATTTCTGCAGAGGTTAATGTTTCCAGAAAGAGTTTTTAGAGGTATATTTATAACAAACATTGTGTTCTGGTCATATTGGCCTGTAAACGATGTGATAGATGTTATAAAGTTATTGTCAGCAACACATTAGGCATAAACTAAAGGTGTTAGGATCTTTGAAAAGGAAAGGAATGCTCCTCTCTACAGCTGAAGAGTGAGTTATCACTACAGAATACAAGGAGGGAAGCAACCATCCCCTTTTAAAACAACCCCTTTGAAGCAGTGTACAAAGCAGATCATGCGATTCTGAGATCCAGTTTGGTGATAGTTATTGTTCTTTAGTGTGTGTCTTAAAAGCTAAGTGTGGTACAATTCAAAAAAGTGCAAATTGACGTATAAAGGGGTTAATAAGGAGTGATTCAAGAAGGGAGATTGGCAGAGTTCAACACATTCACATCTTCTGAGGCAAAGACTCCAGACTTGATAGTTGCTGGTGATTTTTCATTGCTTTCTCCTCAAGTGAAAATCTGTGTAAAGAGCAGGCTAAATAATTTACACATGGTTAATACTGAAGTAGCGAGTTATTCCTTCAAGGCCAGCATTTCCTGGCTGCTCTTTCATGCTTGACTAGGTTCCTCTGCACACACTGAGAAGCCTTCACGAGGCACGCAACCAGCGATCTCACTTAGCTCTGGTACCTTTTAAAACAACAGAGACATCAATCTTTCCCACAACCTCAGCACATATTTCCTCACTCTCCTCTTTCTTTCTCATTCATAAATATGGTAACTGGTCACCCCACTCATATGCATCACTGTTTCTTTACGTCACACTCTATAAAACAGGCAGAAAGCAGTATTGGATTTCCTAATACTTCCCAAGTGGTTTTACTTCAAATCATAATTACTAATTTCTGTTAGATGTTTTAATATTTCATTTTGTTTTTTCAGTGTGAAGAAGTCTTCTTCTGGCCAGTCTTACCAGAAAGCTCTGTCAGTTGTAGTGATAGACAATGGTTAATGGCTTTAAACAGAAAGAGGGCACGTTTAGGTTGGACATGAGGAAGAAACTCTTCACTGTGCAGGTGGTGAGGCACTGGAACAGGGTGCCCAAAGAAGCTGTGGATTTCCCATCCCTGGCAGTGTTCAAGGCCAGGTTGGATAGATCTTTCAGCAACATAGTCTAGTGAAAGGTATCCCTGCCCATGGCAGGGAGCTTGGAACTAGATAGTCTTGAAGGCCCCTTTCAACCCAAATCATTCTACTATTCTGTAAAAATAGTTCTTCCACTTGTTGTATTTGTGATTGTTATTAGCAAATTACTTCCAATACCTGCATGAAGAACTACTGAGAAGGTGTGACACATCATTTGGATCATAATATGGGTCTGAATAAGAGCTATAAAGAACATATATTGCATTCTGTTATGTGCACATCGATTTTAAGTACACAGCCACCAGCTAAGGCACATATGTGCCTGCGTGAAGTCATGGACACATGAATGGTTATCTTTCACATGGAAGATAGAACATGACACATGAAAGGTTGTCTAAGGCCCAAAGAAAAAATCCCAAAACACATCCATATGACCACTCTTTGGGCTGCCCCAAGCTGGTGTTTATGACTTTTTAGTGTCCTGTTTTAGTAAACCAGATAGTTTCATATGACAAATAATTCTGTAGAATGGTTAGGAAACTCTTGCTGTACATCTTTTAAGTAGTCATAATCCTGATTTACAGAGGACATGTTTAGGCCTGCACCGTCTTAATGCAGCAATACGAGTGTTTAATTTCTCCTGGGTGTAATTTTCATTGGCTACAGGACAGAAGTAAATGCACAAAGGAATGAGTGAATCCATTCAACAAAAATGCATTGCACATGAATACTTTTACTGGCTGGAGATTTTTCTGCTATGTCTAATTGACCATGGCATATTGTATTACAAATTTCCTTGATTTCAGCAGTTTTCATAGTTCTGTGAATCTCTGTTTGCTTGAACATTTTCCTCTTTTTTTCTCTACTTCTTTTTTTCGAAGTAATTTTCCCTATTGGCACTTAGTTTTAACTTGTCTTCTGGTAGCATTCAACTCATGATGTTTATTTATGTGTCCATGTCTCTAATCTGGTAAATACTGGGTGCACACACATACACACAGCCCGCATGCCTGCACACGTATAGAAAAGCAGAAATTATTCTACAGAAACGTGCATCCTGAAGAGACATGTTAAGAGGGACTGACAAAATGTGCCAGTTGTCTGCAATTCTGTCTGTAGTTCTGTACTGGTAATTATTTAAAATTCTATTATCTGCATCAGATATACATCTCTGTCTGTCCCTCAATTATTAATGACTTGTTTGGCTGAGAACCTTAGCAGAGAGAGCCTCTTCCTGCTACCTTCCTGCTAATGGCTTTCCTAGATGAGTACTGACAGGTTGGACAATCACTGGCTGTGCTTGTAGAGTTCTTAGGGAAAGCACTGACTGTCTTCATTCATAAAACAAATAAATTATCTGATATCTACTCAGGGTATTTCCTTGTTTATCCTTGCCATTGATCTTCAGTTTAATTATTTCTGTTGAACTGACTCTAGTTACTTCCCAAAGAAATTACATATTAAACTTGTCCCTTCTAGCTATTCCTAGTCTTTCTTGTGCAGATTCCCAGTCCCTAATGAGATATTGCCTTCTTCTTGTACAAACACTTCTATAAATTCACAATTTGCCGTATCCTTGTGTGTATTTTCTTAATTCTCTGTGAATTGCTGGATTAAGTGTTCCCAACTTGTCTTTCTGCACAGTACTTTGGATAACCTATTTCTGATCAATCAGAGAAAAATTGGAAGGCAAATTTTTGAGGTTCCTCCATAAGCTTTAGATATGTCCTTCGAGTTTGACTCTAAGAGCTCAAATAGCAAACCCTGAGCTCCCCAGCATCAGTGCCTGCCAGTATGAATAAATAGGCTGTTCCAAAAACCTTTATATATGTTCCTTGTCATGTGGTTGGTGGCCTACAGGTGGTTCAATAAGTAGGAAGAGCCTGAGTGTAACAAGGCACAGTATTCTTAAGTAATCATCATATAAATGGCACTGAGATTAGAGCATGGTGCTAATAAAGCCATGGTTGTGGGTTAAATCCCCATATGGGCCATTCACTTAGGAGCTGGATTTGATGACCCTTGTGGATGCCTTCAGAATATTCTAAGATTAAAAAAAAAAAAAAGTTGTCTCTGTAATGCTTTGTGCCTGTTATCACTTGGTGGACAGCCTGCATGATTACCACCACAAGAGGCAGGAGGTGAATTGGTACTGAGCCCTCAATGCTCATTGAGCACCCCACCAGGATTGCTCCAGGCACCCTGTTGAAACTGGGATCTGAAAGGAGCAGTGGAAAACCAAGATATGGCTGTGTAATTAAAGATTGTAATTGTAATCCATTTGTACAGGAGGATAGAGTTAATATTTTCTTGGCAGAGTTTTCTGCAATGTTCTTCATTTTGCAAATCTAAACATTTTCTGGCTCTCATGTTCCAATTACTTGGTGCAAATACATTCTTTTTCCTAAGGTTCGTTTTTTTGTTGTTAAAAAAATGTATAAATTAAATGTTTTCATTTAGAATGAAACTTTCTTTAATATATCTTGGTTCAAAAAGGGGATTTTGATAAAGATTTCCATGACATTTGCAAACAATTGGAATAGGAAGGAAAATAAATATTTGTCTTCAACAAAATATTCCTAATGAAAAACAGAAAAGTGGGGTTTTTCTCAGAAAGAATTCAGTGGAGATACAAGTTGAGATTTTGAAAACTTGGCTGTAAATGGGCTGTGCCTTTGCAAGGTAGAAACAAGCCAAGCTCACAGATAAAAATTAAATAATGAGGAAAAAAATTTTGCTCACTACTTGCAGTCCATTGTGAAAGAATAATCATAGTCTTTCTAAGGAAATTTATGTTGTACAATTAAAATATACTTAATATAGTGATTTAGCAGCACATCAGCCTGTAATAAGCAGAAAATAGGAAGAAATTATCTGTCTTCTCACTGTTAGGAAGCTTTCTTTCTGTACATGAGAAGTGTGAGAAGTTCTGGGGTGACTGCAGAGGACGGGTCATATTCAGTATCCCATTCTGCTGCAGGCACCAGAGATTAGCTGACCTCCAAGATCATATCTGATATTCTCAATAGACTGGAGAAAGCTCTGGCTGTGTAAAATATTGTTATTTATTTATATCTTCAGTTTTGGGAATCTTGGCATTTAAATAAAACAAATTGGCTGATGAGAATCAAGACTGAAATAATATTGTGCAAAACGTCATTTTCCAATCACTAAAACGCATTTTTTTTATGCATGAAACCCGTCCCTGGGGTGGTGGTCAAGGAAACAATTGTATGACAACCTCTTCTTATGAGACAGCATGCTTTCTAGCATGGTCAATTTTCCATAGCAATCCATCACACTGAAGCACTGCTCCTCTGAGCCCCACAACACCATGGATAACTATGGCAGCAGGGAACCCAATATGTAATTACTACAATGACATCCTCTACCAAATTGCATGAGCTGGTCACACAGCAAGGTCACAGAAAATTTGTTAGGTTCTTGCTGCCACATTAAAAAGAGCTCCAACACCAGACACATTTTGCATTCTACATTTTTAGCTCAGTCTTTTTTTTAATCTTCCAAATTAAAGCAGTATTTTAACTATAGGGCTTTGAAATCAAGATTCTATTTGTTGCCTTTGAAAATATTAATGTACTTAAGTGAGAAAAACACTGAGAGGTACAAAATCTGTCTGTTCCTATACACTCAAAAAGTACATGAAAGCCTTTCACACAATTAACTAGATTTATTGTTGTTGGTGTGTGCTTTTTGTCTGGATAACAAAGAAAAGAGCAATCTAATAATGGAATCAAACAAATGAGATGTCCTTTATGAAGAGAAGCTGATAATGAGTACTTGAAGACTTCTGTTTTCCTTTTTTTATTGATATGAAACAGCAGGTGATTTCCTTTAACTGTGAAGAATATGTTAAATTAATATTGCCAAAAGGCATTGAGGAAGACACATTCCACTACTAATAAAATATTGATAAATATGTGAGTTTTTGTCACATTAAATATTCTTCATATTTGGTACCCTGAAAGAAAAGATGAGAGCACAGCTTTTAATCCAGCCACTATCTATTAATGAAAATCTCATTTCAAGGGATGAAAGCAGTTTGGAGTAGAGGCAATTTTTAAAAGATGCATATCCTTCTGCAGTTTTTATGCAGTCTATAGGCCTACTTGTTTAGATGTGTGAGTGTATATGAGCACACCAATTACAGAGACAAGAATACTTGTAGCTGTGCATAAAACCCGAACCCATCAGAAAAAGAAAGGTTTAAGCTTCAAAGGCAAAAGAGGTCTTTACCATTTTATAGTAGTTTCCTTGTGTAAAGTGTGGCCTCAATCCTTATCCGCTGTCTGCTCTCCAACTCTGTTATGAATTTGTAACAAATAGCTGTAGCCAACTCCAAACACAAATGCAGGAGAACTTTATCACTGATCTTTTCATTATTTGCTGGAAGGACATTTCTCACTGACCCCTTCACAGAGACACCCCTTACAAAAACCACATCAGAAGGCCTTGTGTGAGATGCTCAGAGGAGGAGGAACATGCAAATTGCAACCTGTAAAACATTTGGTTTGGGTGATGTATCACTCTCCCATAGGGATTTAGTTTTGTGGTCCAGGTCACTCTCCAGTGTGGCAGTCAGTTGTCTTAACCATAAAATCATTGTCCTTTCTCATCCTTTAATCTCCTGCCCCATTGACTGACAACTTCCCAGTAGCATTTGTCAACCCTCTTGTCCAGCTGAGTGCCAGTAGACATGGGTTTTCCAGCATCTGCAGCAAAACCTTGGAATTCTGCACAAGAATATGCTGCAAAGAGTTGTTTCTCACTGCTCAGTCTGGATTTATTCCCTGAGCATAATCCAGCCTGTGGGTTGAGGGAGGCAGCGCTGCTGAGATGAACACAGAACCCTTTCAGCTAAAAATAAACAAAGAAATCTAATAAAGTGGTGGGGAAAAATATTCCAAGTTATTAAAATGTATTTAAGTGATAAATTTTTTAAAACAAGATTTTCAATGTAAAGTGTCTGCTCATCCTCAGCAGCGTTGCCATTTTGGCCTATATACACACTTTTCTAGTTGAGGCGCAGTTGGGGTGGAGATGTCCCTCTATCCCTCTGAGAGGCTGGCCCCCAGTATGGATGTAGCCACACCTAGACACACATAATTAGGCTATGGCAGTGTCTCATAACCTCTTGCCCATCAATCACAAGAGTTACAGTAGCATCACATCCTCTGGAGGGCTGCAAATGACTACAGTGATAAAAAGAAAATAATTGTTGAGAAAATGTGCCTTCTCCCCAGACTGAGCTGGACTTTGAGCAGGACAGCTTCTGTCTCTCCTTTCTTGGATCAAAGAGGGCCTGCCTGCTTTGTAATCCACTGTATCTGCTGCCTTGAGAACACATTCACACATTGCTTTGTGATTTACAAAACACACAAAATTCAACCTTGATTGCTTTTCTCTGTTTCTGTTTCTATGGTGTTAAGCTCAGGAGAACAGCCCACAGGGAACCTGGTTTGATTCCTGGGTATAGTTTGCACGTGGCATCTGGGACAGGCAGCCTTTCAAAGCCCAGCTGTTGCAGTGCAAGCACACTATAGTGAGTACCCTACCAGGAGTCCCATGTGTTCAACTGGGCTGTTTTTCTCCACATGGAAGATAGGAAAGAGTTTTCAGAGCATAATGAAACATCTGAAAGCTGAAAAAACCACATCTGTTAAAAGAACACCTTTTCCTAGTAGTCCCTGAACTGTGGGTATTGACAAGTTTGAAATCCCTACTCAGGAAGTACAATTTGTCTTGTCATACACTCCCTTTCTGTACATCTCAGAGGTTGGGTTTTGTCACACATGACTTGTTTTCATGCTCAAAAATTTTTAAGAGATTTGTTCAAGATTATATAATAAATATTTGATTTGTGCCTGATACTGTATTTTGCATCTAGCTGTGTTTGGAGCACACAGAATATACATTTTGAAAAAGCAGCAATCATTTTAACCTACTGCTGAAAGCAGAATGAATCTCATATTTTTCTGAACTGTATTTTCACTATCTTCAAGATAACAAAGTGTTGCATTCCAATAATGACCAGTCTCCTGTAAGGCATTTCAGAAGAAAAAGTCAAAGACAACAGAGAGCAGTATTTCATCCCAAAGACTGGGAATGATGCATCCAGTCATTCTCACTGCCCATAGACCTTTTATATTTCTCTTGTGCTCTTTGAGGCTTGACTTTCCCTTTTTATCAGGGGATACTCCACAGATCCTTTACTGGTAAACCAGAGAGGAAATGAGACTTTATTGATGATATCCTTTTAAAGAAACTATGAGGAGGAAGAAGAAGAAGAAGCCTGCTACTTAAAAAAAAACAAAAAAAAAAACAAAAAAAAAAACCCCAACAACAACAACAAAAAAAAACCAAACAAAAAAACCCAAAAAACAAAAAACCAAAACAAACAAACAAACAAAAAAAAAAACCAAAAAAAACCAAAAAAACAAAAAAAACAACCCAACTTTTGCCTGCTTTTTAAAATTAAAATATCTTTCTGTTTCAGACAGAGAAAGCAAAGTGGACCCAATGGTATAGTACATGAAGATCCTATCGGACTTCACATAATCCAAAAGCTATAAATCTATCTTTGCTTTAATTAAACTACTAAAGCAGTTAATCTTTTAAGCAGAAAAATGGTTACTCTGAACTGGAAGAATGGAAGGGAGTAGGCAAAGACCCCATGACCAATTAAATCCCTCATCTTTAATTATTAGTATGCCATAGTATTTATGTGAAGTTTATAATTTTTACATGTCTGTATGTCATGTGACCTATGACAGTGTGTTGGGGGCTCAAGCACAGGGCACAGCTCTCATGTCCCTCTAGTCTTGGCTTTCAAGGTCTGCTTTGCCGCATCCTTCTTCCAGAAGTACTTTCCTTTCTCAGTGGTGTGGAATGAAATGGTAGCTCAGGTTGCTGTGGAAACCTTAATTTTGACTTCAGTGGATAACTTGCTGGTTAAGATTTCCATCTTCAAAACTGCATTAATTTTTCAAAGTGTAGTTATTTGTATAAAGATATTTCTTTTGCAATGTTTGAACAGTTCAGTAGACATTGCAGGAATCTAATTCTGAGTAAGGGCTTCATGCTCTTGGGGATAGAAATTAAAGTCAAACTGCAGAAGGTGACCTCTATACCTATTTACCTTTGACTGAAGGGCAACATGTTGGTTACTCAACGTATTTTCATAACTAGGTGGACTTTCCTTTAGGTTGATGCCATCCCTTAGGAATGTGCATGTTGTCTTTGGAAATTATGACTCGTGGCCTGTAGGGGTGCCAACAATGAAAATCTAGAGAATTTCACCTGTCATCTATTTTATATTTGTTACAGTTTTCAGAAACTGTTTTGAAAATCAAGCAGGTCTGGAGTTTCTCCACAATAAGGCTCAAGTGATATATTTTTCACGGTTTTTAGAGATGCAAAACTGTGACTTTTGGTAATTTCTCAATGTAATTCTTTGTATGGTAGCAGAATGACCCGTGTCCAAGTCATTAAGAGTCACAGAAACAAAATTACTGTGGCATTTTGGAAATGTAAAGATCAGACCTGAAGAGACACAAAATTCTGATTTAAATTCAAAGGACAACTAGTAAAAATTGTAATTCTATTGTATCCCATGACTATTTTTTATGGAAACTGAATTTCCTCTCTTCATTCTGAGAGAGGAAAGAAACAAAAATCAACATCCATAAAAAATAAGACTGACTTCTTAAATATCAGCAGTTGGTAATTAATAAGAGGTTCCATGCATGTCTTAAATACCACTCATCTAGATGGTACCCACCCATAGAGCAGTACCCACCTTCCTTAGAAATAGAAAAAACAGGAATCAGGAAAATCGTGGAGGGAAATATCGTGGCTGCAGGGCAAAGGCCAACACAGCTAAGAGGTGTGAGATAAAAACCTGAGTCACAAAGGTGTTTTTAAGGTTAAGTCTGTGTGAACACTCAAATCCTGTTCAATGCATGATTGGAGGGCATGAGCCATGTCAGCACAAAGTGGCTTTGCAAGCCTCTGTCATGTCCAGACTGAACACACTGGTCTGGAAGGCCATGTCACTGTCAGACATATATTCACTGAAGGCATGCAAAAAGTGAACTTCTCCTCCAATACACTAAGTTCAGAATGAGAAAATTCAGCCCATAATAATCATTATTCTCTAGCACTATGAGAGTGATGATACCTATGTGCAAGTGTGATGGGTTCCTGTATTCTGGTCTTATCGTCCCTCCCCTCTCCCACTTTTGCATGCCTTTGGGAAGAACTGCTATGGGTGACTTGGGATATCAGCACCCAAAGTCTCTGTCACTTTGCTTGAAAGATAGTCACAGAACTCCACATTTTTTTGAAGTTTAATGATGACTTCTGACATCTCCTTTTCATTCCAGTGGCCACAGTTTATTTCTTTCAGAGCTATGCAGTGTACATCCTCATTGGTACCATTTGCCACTGTTTTTCTGGTTGGGAATGTCCTGCAGCATTGGGTATTTCTGTAATCCATCCATCTGCATAGCTGGCATTGTGTCTTGTTTGTGTGCCTTCCCCAGCTTTATGTGCATCCTCCCATCTTTCAGCCAGGCTGTGTGCATCCTTGGGGAAGGCATGAGTGCATGCTCTGTGTTTGCTGTATTTCTAATGCTCCCTGACTGCTTCTCATGTTAACCTAGTTTGAAGAAAATACTGTATGTCAACACAAACCCTGTGACAGCACAGAAACCTCTTTCTCGTGAGAAAGAATCTATTTGTTTGTATAAACTAAGATAAAGGAGTCCTTTTCTCATGAACCCAGGTGGCCAATTAGCTGCAAGGGGCGTACAGCTAATGGCCAATCAAGTGAGAGTCCATTTTGTATATAAAAGCTGAATTTAATAAATAAATTGACCTCTTTTGCCACTGACCTCTCGAGTTCTCTTTGTTCGACATCCGCTTGCAGTGACAAAACCCGGTGACTTTTATGCCAAAAATCTATAAGGACAACATATAATCTCCAAATTCAGTTCTGAACTACAGAACATGCTGTGAAGATCAGAGGGGTTATATGACATTTATTGAAAAGTAAGGGCTCGGAATCCCTCATAATGTCCACAGACTGTTGTTGATATTAAGTGAAGTGGCGTATGTGCTTTATTAACTTTTGCATAACAACAGTCTTCTGCCACAGTGTGATCTTGCAGTCTTACTTTCTTCTCTGTCACCACATGTTTACAAAATTGCCATGGACATTCTTCCCCTGAATTATATAATGAGCCACCAGATGAAAGACTATTTCAGAAAAGATGATTAGGAAAGAAGGATCTTGAATAGTTTATATGAGCCATGGACATCGCTGATAGGATTTATTTATATCAAAAATAAGTTGTATTTACTTTCTGGAATCTTAGTAAAACAGACTCAAAATGATTGTGCTGTTTTGGTTTAGATAAGTAGGTAACATTTTTTAAAAGCATAGTGGTGTAATGGGCCCTACATTGAATTTCCCTGTAAGTGATCAAAAGCCTGAACAAATTAAATACTATTTCCTGAAGGACTGTAATGTATTTAAATTTCAGAGACTTTTATTGGACCTAGTGTACATTCTTTTTCCTCCACTCCGTAAGCACAGGATTTGGCTAAAAAATAACTGAATTGTTGAATCAACAGCGATCTGATCTAAGAAATTATTCCCTCTCCTGTTCATGGCTTTGGATTCACTAGTGTATGTCCACTTAGATGCAAGAAGTGATTAATTTGGAATTGATATTTAAGGGAATGCTTTAAAATCTTAGAGTAGACCTGTGTGGTGGGACAGACTGCACTGCTCTGACAACCTATGATGTTAAGCATTGCCAATATATGCCGCTTGCATAGTCTTGTATTTCCTAGGTTTCCAAATCTCCATGAGATTAAATTGATGCCCATGACTGGTGCAGGTGAGGGTAGGGGACCTCACTGCAAGTGTCTACAGATCGCTACAGTGTTGGCTTGGTTGTGGGGTTTTGTAGCAAAACTGTAAAAAATTTAAAGGATAACTGGAACGTCAGTGGCAGTGTGGCACACAATCCTTTTCAGTCCCATGCATAAAATGTACAAGGGTGGCTGTGTGAGGTGGAAAGATTTCTGAATAATATTGTGGCGTGCCAGACCTGTGCCCACACAGCACAGCTAGTCATGGATGATGAGTTTTCAAAAGGTTTTCAGAGCCTGGCAGAGACTGAGAAGACTGAATTTGCTCTTTAAATATTGAAGGGTCAGAGCTAGAGATTTGCTGTTGTTAAATTGTGGTATTTTCTTGAATTGCATTAAATTCAGAAAACTAAATCAGGTTTTATCAGCAATATACCAATATCAGAATTAATTGTGTAATTTTTTTCTAATTGCTTTGCTTATATGAGAAGAATGTTTAATTCAAATTATATATTCTTGAGAGAATCCCCTCAGGTAGCTACTGGCACGGACATCCGCTGAAGAGAGTCAGTGTGCACCATACCACAGGAAATCAGAAAAATCTGTTCAACCACTGTGATTGTTCAAGGGAGGTTTAATAATTTTTAAAAAAATAACCAGCATATTTGGACATACCAAAAAGCAATGGTAATGGAGTCTTCTCACACAAAGTGGTAAAGACATAAAATAGAAAGAATTGTGTTAAAGTGAGGAAAAAAAATTGTCAAAGCTGAGACAGAAAATAACATAATCTTTGACAAAATTAGCAACCGTTAATTATTAGCTCATAGGCTGTAATGCCCCTGCCAACATCATTTTGTAAAACCATTTTCATTCTCCATTATCTATTTTCATTTGGTTTGAAAAGTGATGCATTATGAAAAATGATGGAGAAAAGAATCCACCTTCTGAATGTCAAATATCTATCTGGTTCAACCCAGAAATAAAAATTACATTATTTTTTAATTTATTTATTTACTGCCCTAGCTAAATTGCTGGGTTCTTTCCCAAGATTACTACCTGGTGTCAGCTACTGCCAGAGCTTCCCCATGTCTTCAGTGCTCCTTGGGGCTCTGTGGACAGCTTCCTCTCCCTCCCCTTCTCTGCTCTCAACACTTGGAAAATGACAAGTTCTCATATTGTGTCCTGAAAGCTATCAAATGCTATTTCGTCAGAGGTCTGGCAGGCTGAGGCAAGAAATGTGATTTAAAGACAAAAGCGAAAATCCAGGAAATATCTCCTGGCTATGCAATCCCAGTTATATCGCGGAAGAGCACAAGTGTTTTGAGACATCCTTGGCTGGTACCTGCTCCATACAGCTGCCCCTGTGCAGGGTGTGCTGAGCCCCTGGCAGTGATGACAGCCATTCAAAAGCAAAAATAATCCCTGGAGATTTTGGGGGAGGATGAAGAACTGTGCAGGCGTCACGACCCACGAAACGATGTGGGTCACCAAGCTGTTGATAATGAGGGCGTGCCCCAGCAAGCTGGGAGGGTGTGTTGGACTCTCTGAATGGGACAGGTTAAACTGCCAGAGTCTGGGGATTTAAGAAGCCACCAGACACATTGTTTTCTGAAACAAAGTGTGCCCAATGTCTGAGTTGTCACTGAAATGCTCATCACAGCATCTTCAAGCGCGATACCATGTCAGGAGCATCAAAGGCCCCCCAAGATGAAACTGGAAGGGGAGCGACACGTGGCCGGTCACAGTTTGAACAGGGGAGGCAAGGACAGGCTTAGAAAGTCTCAGACCTTGTAGTCCAGTCACCTGTAAGACTTCCCTAGTGTTTGCATGGAAAAAAAGTGTTCTTACTTTTAACTCCAGCTGGGAATTACGTGTTTTGCTACAGATAGGTAGACTATTGTAAAACAAATCCATCTTTGAATCCAGCATGCACAGAGATTTTATAGGATCTCAAATTTAAATAGCTATAGCATGTATTCCCCAGGCTTTATCAGATGTGAGCAGATCTAAAATCATTCTCATTTGCATGATTCTATGTTTTGTAAATGCAGATGCTATAAAGCATTGGTGTTTCTTAAAATACAAGTGAATATTTTTTTGGAAATGTATGATTCGGTGGTTCATAAGCTGAAATATTTGTGGTGTTGTGTTGTTATAGCCAGGGGTGGTACAAGGATATAATAAGGCAAAATATGTACAGGGAAAAGTAATACTATTTATTAGAATATATGACAGAATTGGAGGAAAAAATAAGCAAGGTTTCAGACACATGAGATGTTCCTCAGGGCTGCTACAGTTGTCATAAGCTTTGAACTATATTTAAACTACTTTGAGCTTAAGTTGATTACGTTAATAGTCAGATGATGTAAAGGAGAAAAGTCCTTGGTACTTGAAGACTAGACGTGTATCTTAGAGAAGTGAGAGTTGAAAAAGGCATTAGTTCTTCTAGGACAAAGGAGGAAAAGTAATAACCAGCTGTGAAACAGCAAGGGTCTAGCTGGGAGTGAGGAAAATCATTATGTGCCATAAAGTCACCTTCCTCTTTGAGTCCATAATTTTAAGTATCCATTTGAGTTATGAATTTCAGTTCCCAAACTCAGCTTTTGAAGATATTTTTAAGACTTTTGTGGGGCCAAGGACTGAGAAGTCAGAGGTGGAGCGGCTATTCTGTGAAAACAGTTTTCCCACTGACAACTGGGTATTTCTGTCCTCTGTCAATTATCTAGAGCATCCTCATTCTAGTGTAGAGTGGCTCAGTTTTGGGAGGGTATCCAGTGCATTGGGTAGAAGGAAGCAAAAAAAAAGGATGCCCATACTGTTAGGTTTGTGGTGTGAGAAGCAGTTACTGAAAGAGTCTGCATCATGCTGATGACACTGACAGATTTGAGGTTTAGGGGGTCTCTTACATGGTGCTGCATTTTGACTTGCAAGATATTTGTTTCTGATGTTAAGACTGACAAGTTGAAGAAGCTGCCTGATCACCAAGAAAGTAGGAAAAGTTACTTTAAGTTATGATCGTCCCAACTGTTTGTTGATTTTCACCCTCCCTCCTTTCCAGGATGTTTTGTGATGAATAGAAGTACATAATCATTGGGGTTTACGTTTTGTATTCTGTTACATATGCACACTGTCCAGGCCCCTAAACACAAGTCCTTGTTGAGGGTAGGAGCAGTTCTCATCAGCAGATTTAGATTGATGAGGTGCATGTTGCCACTGTCCTCAGGGCACATCAAGGTTGATATAACCATGACTGGTGTGGTGTATTTGCAATGCCTGTTAGATTTGTGGAGGTTGGACTGCTGCTCTGTGGTGGCTGAAAATGTTTAAACATTTGATGTTGTGGTAAAACTGACCCAGATGCAAAAGCATATCCACAGTTTGATTACAAAGGAGCAGAAGGTGAATTTGGAACAGCTGCCTCACCTACAGTATTTGTAAATGACAGTGTAAGAAAGTCTGAGAAAGAGCTGGGAAAGAGCCTTATTTCTTAACTCCCACACCTTTTGGTCTCCTTTATAAAAAGCTATGTTTGTTTTTTAACCCATCCTTATAGTTCAGTCACTTTTTTTTTTTTTTTTTTTCATCTTGAGGACAACTTTATAGTCCATGAGAGCTGTTTTGTCTGGGCGTCCCTTTGTTGAGTGAAAACCAGAAGTGGATAAAATTGAGATCAACGTAGGTGTCACTTCAGATTATGACTTTCAGCTCTGCTTATAAGGTTGCACAAAGAACAAAATGAAAGTTAAAAATGTTTGAAAATGGAATTGAAAGACCTATGTTGGCAAGGTCACGTTTAAGGATAAATGCTGAAGAGAGTGTCCTGAATTTCAGCAATTTCTCATCTGCTGTGATACGGGGCCAGGCCTTCCACTGGTGCTGTCCCATCAAAGTCTGCAGAGGTACTTCAGTGATTTATCCCACAGGGGTCTGCCTACCCCCTTAATTGCAGCACAGCTTCTGCTCCCCCAGAAAGAAGCATTTCCATTGTATTTTTTTTGGAAGACATTTGCTTCTTGCTTTCTCCAACCACGAACAGCTCACAAGAGGTACCAGAGGTCCTGCTTCTGTGTGGAGGTTTCCGAAAAACAGTGGTCTCCTAATCAAATTTCTCCTAACAATGGTTCGTTTAAACCTAGAGGTTATAACTGAAAAATAAGACATGATATTACTTTAAGTATCAATAGCTGGTCTCTCAGTAGGCCTGTGGTACGCCATTTGAGGACAACTTAAACACATCAAAATTGGGAAAGATTTATTACTGAGGAAAACCTCTGACTGAAATGAGCCAATTTCTACCTGTAAAGCATGCCCTGAAATTTAAATACATGTCAGCAACAATACTAAATATAGCTACTGGCATTACTGTTAGCGTAAGCAGAGCTAGTATTTATAAAACCAATATCCTTTCTGCTATGGTGGGCTAACAGCCTTTGTCTAATTATTAATATTTTCAGTTGAGGGAATTTTGATATGATGAATTGCCTATTACTTGATAAGACACTTTGGATGCAATTTAAATTCAGTGTCAGTTCCACTTCAGTAATAGGCCGTATTTCCACCATTTATTAATTTACCTACTCAGTCCTACACATTTACTATAAATTATGGCAAGAACAATAAAAATCCAGAAGCTAATCATACCCTGGGCTATTGCTGCTGGCTAAAGCTGTGTTACTGGTCACAGATTGCATGATATATATGGGAGGAACTAACAGCAGTCGTAGTGCCAAAAATTCTCTATTTTTAAAAAATACGTATTTTGCAAATATTTAATTTTACTCTGTAAAATGCTCCCTTTTGCATTATACCCAGATTATTGTACCTCATTGAGTCCCTGTTTTTCTGTAGATGCAGTGTTCACTATGTATTATTTTAACAAATATATTCAAAAGTCTACGAGACCCATGTGGTTCATATGGGTCCAGTCCAGTCCATGAACTTCTGTTTAATTTTTCTTTCCACCTCTGCAAGGGTTGTGATATTTTTTTCTGAAGCATGTGAGTTTAAATAACTTTTCTGAGGTCTTCCACAGTTTACCAAAGGAGTTAAAATCATTCTCCTAAGAGAGTGACTGTGGAGAAAATCATGGTGTGGATATATGTTGATGTTTTCTAAGACTGTAAAGAGTGGTTGTATTTATTAGTAGTAATGTGGGGGAAGGGAATGGATTGGTTAAATAAGTAGTATGTTGTGGTCAAGTGGAAGAGTTGTTTATTCTCAGTATAGCCTAAGACAGAAAAAGATGAGACCAGGCACTAGTACAAGTTTTCTTCATGCTTATGTACTTGATTAGTCATAGAGAAGCTGAAGAAGTGCTGCAGCATGGGATTAGAGCCCTCAGGAATTTCCATGTTATAATTGCAGTGGGTAGCCCAAGAGGAGGAACAACAGATAAAAGCTGCAATATCAGGAAAAATAATGCATTGTGGGTTGGAACATTTAAATTCTGTTTTTCTAACACAGTTGCAGATTGCGTTATACCTGTGGCTGCAAATGTTTCCTTAAGAAAGCAAGGACTGAGCCCAGTGAAGGGAGGCTGCTGCCAGGTTTCATTGCAAGCTGCAAACAGGAATAGCCTCGTCCCAGGGAGCCAGCAGCACCCGTCAGCCTTGGAGCAGCACTGCCTTTGAAGGAAAGCCCTAGGAGGACGCGAGGGTTGAGCATTTAACCTCACAGCTGGGAGGTTTTATTTGCCATCTGGCTGCACAATTTAGGCAGTGTTCAGTTTGTCGTGTCTAAGGCAGGAAAACTCTGGGGAAAGAGCCACCCCGAGGTATTGCAGCAGCAAGAGAGTTTTGCTGCCCCAAGGGCCAGGACCAGCTGCAGGGAGAGACAGACAGTGGAAGTGGACCAGGCTAGGCAGAGTCGGGGAGGAGCCTTGTTGAACTTGGCTAGGGGGAAGCAGGAGGGACAAGATGCTTTTTCTGCCCTGCTCAGCATCGCTTGTGCCCTCTCCCTTGCCCTGGTCCAGGCCTGGTGACTATCTATTGTCCCCAGCATGCTGCTTCCAGAGACAAGCTTTGCATCACATGTGCCTTGAGCACAAATGCTGTTTGAAAGGAGCCTGCTGGAAGGTGGAGTTTTGGCTTTTAGGTGTGGGTATCTGCCAGCTTGGAGTCAACTCTGGTTCACTCACTGTCATCAAAGCAATGACTTTTTAACCTGTTCTAGACTAATTGAACAGAAAACACACTTTCTAAGCCTTAGACTACTTTCCCCAGCAGAAGATGACTCATTGACTCTTATAATTTTAGGACTAGAGTGCGGTCAAATTTTTGATGTTGTATCCTTAAGAGGAATACACCTTGCTTTCAGACTGCACACCTTCCCTGTGCTTATTGAACAGGTGCCTGACTTGATGAAGGATTATGACTTGAGCTTCATTTAATTCCAAAGACTTGGCTCGTAGATAAATATACTTATTCGGCTGTGTATTCTTTACTGTCTCTTTATAAGATTCTTTTTCACAGACAGACCACCCTCTTAATAATACCCATGCTTTAATTACAAACATGCATAACAGGCACACTGAGGAGTACAGCGCTGGTGTGAATCAAGTGCAATGTCTGACAGTTTAATCACTTCCTGGAGAAGCATTATTCCACTGCAAAGGTCAATCCAACCTATTAGCATATTGACATGTGCAGGGCAGTAATCTTGCTTTGACAGAATCCACAGAAGCTATGGATTTGTTCATGGTTCCCTCCTGGCGCTGCTCTCCACACTTACCCATTCATTGACTCTACTGGCACTGCTCACTGTGAGCAAAGGAATCACAGCCAAGCCCTCAGAGGGGCCAAGGGGAGCACACCACCAGTGTCCTGGGCAGCAGCAGCAGGACAGGCAGTGCTGTCACAGAGCTGGCTGCCTGGGGTGTACCCAGGAGGACAGGAGGGGGAACAGACAGAGAAATGCTGCAAGTCCAGCTTGAGCAGCCGGAAGCATGCTGCCCTGCAGAGGACGTGTAGATTCTCCCATAGCCACCCTCTCTGTTCCGTATGAGCAGCTGTGGAGCTCAAACACCCCTGCAAGAAGCAGATGACTGCATGAGCTTTCAGCTCCAGGGCAGCCTGTGTGTCAGTGCAGCAGTGCTGGTGCTCTCGGGTCACCACAGCACCAAGGAATCGAGGTGGGTCCCTTGGCTGCCCTCCTTACCCTGGCACCTTCTGCTTCAGTAAGACATACCAGGTGTTGGAAAAAGTGGGTGCATTTAAGCCTGCAACCTTGCACTTCAACCTCAGGGGTCAGGAGACAGAATGGGATTTTAGGGGTGTTTGTCTAAGCAGCTGTTGCACCATTTTTTAGAAGGAATGTGTTGCATTCACTGGTTCACGTGCACGTACAGCCCCACAGCCTACTGGGGTGTGAGGGAACTGTGGGGCTGAGTCAGTACAAGGTTACACTGACAGATGGTGACTGAGATGAGATTATATCCTAAGACCCTTATGGAAGTCTTGCTCTTACCTTGTATTTGCTTTGAGTTTTCCAGCCTCCTTGAAAAATAAATGGATGCTAATTTTATGTTCCTCTCCTGCTGTTTGAATGATGCTGTGCTGCTGTGGCAGGCAATGAATGGATGCTGGGTTCAGGAAGGCTGGCAGAAACTCCTGAGAAGATTTGCTTCATTTATTTCTCTGTTGTCACAACATTGGTTTTTGTCAGAAACCTGCTTGTTCCAAGGTTTTAGGTTGCTAAATATTGATGATGTCTACACAGACATTTATGGTGTTTCGAAGCATCTGACTCCCTGCTCTGAAAAGGTTGTCACTGCTTTGAACCTTGCACACAATTTAAGAAATCAAAGAAGAGTGAAAGAGTCATGGTAACAAGTCACTAGACACAAAGGTGGTTGGATCAAAGAGAATGTCTCATCTGCTTTCCTGCCTATGACCGCACATAAACACCTCGCTCTTAGATCCTGGCTGCACAGACATGTAAATTATTCAAACCAACAAACAAATTAGATGCTGTACATGCCAGAAGAGGAAGACTGGTAACAACAAAAGTCTTAGCTCTGAGATAAAATAGATATCAAGCTAAGCTAATATATACAAATAAAAACTATGTGTAATTATGTCCATAAGGACTCAAATGCTGGGCCAGAGTGAATCCCTGTTTCTGCAGAAGTTGGTGTTGAACTTTCTAGCATAGGATTTAATCTCCCAGCTTTTCATAGGTGTAATCTTTGCTACTTTTGGAAAGGAGTTTTGGAGGGAGTTAAATGCTTATGAGTTGGTGAATTGTGGCAGGACCACAGGCAAGTATGAGGCGTATCCACCAGAGTGTGAAGAGGAAACAAAGTTGTACCTGCTAGGCCAAAGGGAATGTGAGGAGATATAGGAGAGGATGACACTTTAGGTATAGGCAGACATTCATAGGATCAAAGGGAGTTTCAATAATTGGTTAGTTAACTAATTAAGCCCCAATTATCCCCACTCTGCATTAGGCCTATGAGACACAAGGTTTTAGCCATCACCTGCAGCAGTCAAGCAGTCAGCAAGGATTCCCCCATGCCCCCTGCCAGCCATCACTACCTTCACCACTCAGCTGGTTGTGTGTTTGCTTTCTGGGCATGTACCCAAATCTTGTCCCTCTGAAGTGTGAAAAGTGTCAGTGCAGCTTAATTCACCGTGGATGGTGGCCTGAGGTGGCACAACAGTCCTGCCACAAGTGACTGATCAGTCCCCCAGGTCCAAGTGATAATCAGATGTGAGGATTTTCCTCAAGATCCAATTGGAAAAGCCTCTGGGAACTAGAGGCAGATTGCAGCTCCTTGCCATGGCTGCAGACATTTGATAGCACCATGGTGTTTTCTGCTCTCCAGTTACAGCAAGCAGTCCTTCAGTTGAGTGAAGAAATGTGGGTGCCTGCCTCAAGTATTGGGGCTCAGTATTAAGGCATCTGCGTGGACTATATAGGATCTCTAACATGGCTGGGATTAAATTAGATGGGCCAGAAATCCATTCTGGTCTTAAACATCTGCTCAGCAAATTAGGTTTAAGAAAAAGGGTGTGTTAAAGACCATAGAACTGAACTGCAAAGTAGCATCTCCTGTTCATTTTTCTTCTGTTTGTCATTCTGTCATCTTTAGATTTTAAAACTGGATGATATGAACTTCTATTGCTTGTTGTGCTGGACTTTCTGAGTTTTGAGTCAAGTTGTCAGTCTCAGCCTTCATCAGAGACATTTTAAGGTCTTATATTTAACTGCAAATTTGGAACAGTCTCTAGTTCCTTCAATTCTAGTTCACAAAAGCATATGATGGCAAGTTTTTCAGAACAATTGATTTCTGATTGCATGAAAAGCAAAAATCAATCATTTACCCCAACTAACTTTTTTAATCAAATTGGGTTTCCTAATATAGTAGCTTTTTTCAGATCATGGTTTGCATATTGTCTGCTTTAAACAGTGCTTCTTGAGTGGTCCTTATTTTAAAATAATCCACACTCCACTTGCAGTTTTCTAACATGAAGCCTATTTTTGCTGAAAATAGAGAGGTTAGTGATTTTTTGGTTAAATTTAAAACATACAGCCCGAGATTCATGCTAGTGAGAATACCATAATTAATATTATCACTTGGCAAAGAATACTTCGCTTTTGGAAATTTTATTTTGTTTACTAATTGACCCAGTTTATTAAATGAAACATTTTTTTCCTTTTCACAAAATATATGCCTTTTACTGTAAGTTTTTTTAAGATTTATTTAGGTTCCTGTGCTTCAGAAAATGTTATACAATTCAGGAGTTCAGCATATAGTGACCTGAAATATTCTTTCCCACGTCACATCCTCACGGCAACGTTAGCTACTTGCACAGTACATTTTGTACAATGTAAGCATAAGCCTCTGCCCTCAAACAAACACAAAGGGTCATACCAGATGTCCTGGACCTTCCAGCAATTTATATTTTTAATATCATATTCCTAATCAGTGCTTAATCATGAGTACATAGGTCTTAGATGACCTTGAGTTACTTCTATTAAAAAATAATACACTGTTTATTAGAGTATGTCAACCTTGATGCAATATAAATCAAACTAGTTAATTGTTGGCTCAGATTTCTGTATGTGGCTAACAGTATCTTTGTTCATAGTTAATTTCATAGTTCTTTTTAGGTATTTAATGTCTTGGTTTTTTTTCTCATTTGTGTAAGTTCTCCGTGCAGCTAGAGGGAGGAGACAGGTACTGTTTCTGTGGGTAGAAAGGGTGCATCCACCTGAGATGGCAGGGGTTCTGAGGACAGAAGGAATACCTTCTGAGGCCACATACATTCCTTTTGGCCTGGCTTCCTATGGAAATGTGTCTCAGGCAGCCATATGTATCGGCAGTTCTTGCAGTTCCTTTGAACTCTGAATTTGACAGGGACTTCAATCCCTACAAATTTCCTGAAAGTAAGTATCTGTGTAGAGCGAGAGCTACCCTGTAAGTGTGTGAACAGAGAGAAAGGGAAAAGTATGAGCTCACTTACTGTTAGGCACCAGAGGATCTGCATGGGACAGGGCTCTTAAAAAATATCCCGGCTGTGAGAAAATGTTGCACTTTACTCCATCATGGCAGAAATAGAGAGGCAGAAAAAACCCAGTCATCCTCTCCTTTGGTCATGAAATAGCATGTGTTGTAACTATAATCACAGTTGTGATAGCTGTAGTTTCACCTTACATATAGAAGCTTTCTTCTGATAAGCTACAAACTTCATTTTTTATTAATACTTATTTTATGCATTTCTCAGTTTGGGATCAGGAAATACATATTCATTTATACTTCTATAAGAGGGAAAATAGTTTATTTTATCTTTCAAAGATTAGATCCCCTCAGTCAATCAGATGATTGCAAATGCATGCTTTTTTTGTTTATTTTTTAATCCCATAACATCCAATTAATTTAGTTTAATCTCTTGCATCTAATCACACAATGTATCTTCCTCATGGGTGGAAAGTAATTTGTGCTTTACCAAAACATGAAAATAAGTAGCCAGTCATTTCATTCTACCCTTTTTTGTCCTAAAGCATATATGGTGCTGTTGGTCAGCAACTTATACACCTCCCAGTTGAGATACTGGTCAAACTGGTCAGTCACAAGAGGCCTGTCCTGTACACTGTGCCTAGTTTCATAGTTTTTGATTCATAGCTTCTTTCATAGCTTCATTTTGGTTATTAAATATTTATAGTTAAGAGAACAGACTTGTTAAATGAAATTGCTTGCTGTGATTTCACCTAATGGCTTCATGCTTTAAAAGAATTAATCCATGAAATATCATAGATTTAGGGAAGATTGCCTCCTTAGGGTAAAGCTCAACTCTTGCGAATTGGATTTGATAACATCAGGGACTTAGAAGTCTTGATAAAACTTCTGCTTCAGAAGCTTTCTGACATGGAACAAGCAGACCTTGTTTTGTCAGACAGAATAAGTGATGAAAGATTTTTATTTTTACAGAGAGTAAATTCCTGTAAATTTCTTACATCAAGTTATGATATGCTGATATCCTCTGAAGATGTGACATTTTCTCTGAATCTATAGTACACATGTATGAATAAAAGTTAATAAATCTACACTGCTAAACTTGTCAAAAATCAGAATAAGTAGGTTCTCTATGTACTGTCACAGCATAATTGTCCTAATTTTTCTTACCCTGAAATGCACTTATTACAGTTGCATTATTATAGCTGCATACAAACCCAGATGGAGCATCATTCTGACCCACTGCAACAGATCCTATATTCTCTTGGAAATGTAGCATTTTGAAGGTCCAGTCTCAGGTTATGATCTGTCAGAGCATGTAAGGCATTAAACCATTAACGTATTTGAGCATTTATCTCTAAACATGTGCTAAAGACCTAAGTATGTCCTGAGTTGGAGGAGGGCCTTCTGATGGTAGATGGTACTTAGCATTAGTCAGCTCAGCTTCAAATAGTGGTATCAGCAGCACATATTTATTCTGTTTTATTGGTACTTGGCTGCCTTCTAGTTTCTTTGCTGCATAGCAAAACAATGAAATCAAATATTATAACAATTCATGCATTGCTGGATCAAATGGTATTTTACAGATGAATAGAGAGCTCCGTTTTGTCATCTCTGCATTAATAGCATCATTATCATTGGTTTTATTATTATTGTCCATTGTATTATTTTGCAAATGAGATATTAAAAGCCCAAGCAAATTAGGTTTGAGATTCATCTGTCCTAATTAGATATCTCAAAGTTAGACTGCCTCAGTCTGCAGTACTCACCATAGACTTTTTTTCTAATCAGCAAAGAGGAGCAGGCACCTCTTGAAAGCAACTCAGGTCTTCCTGGAAGAGAGGCTTTGCAGATGTCTCTTCTTCTCTGCTGACCATGAAGAGATTGTGGAGTCACTCCTTCAAATTCAGGTAGCCAATTTTTTAGGGAAGCATTTTTGCTGAGTTCATTGTGGTCACCAAAGTGTCAGTGGGAAATATGAAAACTGAATTCAAGTTTGGCTTTCTTCTGATCTTTAAGTCTATGCTTTGGTCCCCCCACTGGTTCATGGGTTTCAGGGTATTTCATTTCAGGACCCTGACTTGGCAAATTTTTTCTAATTCAGATTGAACATGAATGTCCAATGCCACAAAAGACTATGAACTGTTACTAGGTGTGAGTGGTACTTTTCTGTCAGCAGGTCTGAACATAAATACTGTTGGGGAATCTTTCGCTGTTTGGTGCACACCTACTCCAGATGACTACAGTTGCATTTATCAGTATCAAATATTTGTGAATTTTGTAATCCTTACTAAAATCTTGATATGCTAACTAGTACGAGATAAGGCTTGGTGCTGTGCTGCTATATTTTGCCCTTGTTTGTGTGTTTCTCATTGCTAAACTTCATTTTCTGGTGTATAGAACCAGGAAGCAATCTTCTACTGCCTCCCTCATCCCCATGGAAGGACACGGTGGAGTTGCCAAGATGGGTTTTCCTCTGTGGCAAAGTGATGGTGAAGGAGCTGAATTTGGGGTTACAGGTTTCTCCTGCTGGACTGGGAGACAACCACTGTCCCCCAAAGACCCTTTATATCATGACTTGCAATGTTTAAAACAGTTGATCCTAATAGTTTGAGTCATATTTACAGCTAGTCACTATGCCTTAGTATGGAGTCCTATCATGGCATTACCTAAACCTTGAATGTGTCTCCTGACTTGGCTCCTCTCTGGGCAGGTTTTTTACTTCACCACTTTTTCATTAGTCCAGGAAGAGCTGAAGATGAGGGAATCAGTGGAGGTCACCTCTTGTCTCCTTTTCTTCTTCTCTCTCTTGTTTCCAGGATCATAGGGAAATGCTCCCTTTAGATGTAATGCAATGTTAAAAGCAAAGATCTCCGTGCAGTTTCATGGAATCACAGAATCATCAAGGTTGGAAGAGACCTTGATGATCATCTAGTCCAACCATCCACCCAGCATCATCACCCCTAAAACATATTCCCACGTGCCACATCAACTGCTTCTTGAAGACTTCCAGAGACAGTGGCTCCATCAGCCTCCTGAGTAACTTATTCCAATGCCTAACTACTCTTTAAGTGTAAAATGTTTTCTAATACCTAATCTGAACTTCTCCTGGCACAATTTAAGGTCATTTCCTCTCATCCTTTCACTTGAGACATGTCAGAAGTGACTGATCCCCACCTCACTACATCCTCCTTTCAGGTAGTTGTGAATTTTACTCAGATCCTCCTGAGATGTGGGACAAGTGAAGGGAAATGTCACCTGGCAACTGACCTGTGCAGGGACAAGGGCAGCACTGAAGCAGTTACAGATGTATAGGGCACCCTCATCACAACCTCCCTCCAAGCACTGCTGTCCTTCCCACATTATAAGTCACATTTGTATTTTATGGTGTCGCTACACATGTTGTTGTTCTAGTCTGAGGCTTTGATGATTGTGCAGCAGTGGAATGATACATGTAGCTTTTTGACAGTATTGATTTCCAAAAATAAAAGCCAGTTACTGACCCGTGGCAACATGCTTTTTCCTTTGCTCAGTGTACTGCATTGGGCCACGGTCTCAGTTCTTTCAGGACCATTTTGTGCTGAAATACAGAGAAGTAGCTCTGAGTAAATGAGCAAAGCTGCAACAGTGTCATGGTTGAACCCTAGTCAGAAGCCCCATGTAGCTGCTCACTCACTCCCACCAGTATGGGGGAGAGAATCAGAAGGGTAAAAGTGAGAAAACTCATGGGTTGAGATAAAGACAGTTTAAGAGGTAAAAAAAAGCCACACAAGCAAGCAAAGCACAACAAGGAATTAATTCATTGCTTTCCATGGGCAGGCAGGTGTTCAGCCATCCCCAGGAGAGCAGGGCTCCATCACACATAACAGTGACTTGGGAAGTTAATCTCTCCAATCTCTCCCTCCTCCGGAGGCCGTATTTACTGAGCATGATATCGTGTGGTCTGGCATATCCCCTTGGGCCATCGGGGTCACCTGTCGTGGCTGCGTCCCCTCCCACCTCCTAGTGCAGCCCCAGCCCACTCACCGGCAGGGGAAAGCAAGAAGCAGGAAAAGCCTTGATGCTGTGTGAGCGCTGCTCAGCAAGAACTGAAGCATCCCTGTGTTATCAACACCATTTCCAGCACAAATCCAAAACACAGCCCTACACTAGCTATTATGAAGGAAATTAACTTTACCCCAGCCAAAACCAGCACAGTCAGGCTGATTATTTCCTGGATCGCTGGATCAGAGGGATTGAACAGATGAATGTGTTTTGGTTTATTTCCAGAGAAATGATTTTCTTTTAACCCCATTGTTCATATCTGGCAGCTGATATCAGTTTAATGAATGACTCCTGTTTTCTTTGCAAAATTGTGAATTTACAGTGTACCCTGTAACTAAAGAACCGTTTTCAACATATTTGTAGAACTCTCCTGCTGCATCAAATGCTGAATTCAGTTTCACTGAAAACAGTTAATCTTCTAGCATTTTTGCCATGTTTATTATTTTCTTATTTCATTACTTAGGTAAGCAGACTGAAGAATTTTCATCTAAGTATTTTTCCGATGTTATCAATAATTAATTTGCTGAAATTACAAATGCACAGGTAGGAGAAAGTAGTAAAACCAGGATTTGAGTACCCAGCAGGAAAACAAGTAGTCCTTTGTTTGCTCCCCCACGTCAGGTAAACTAAGATGTCAAGCCTTCCCTTGTGCTCGGCGCGTCGCTTGGGAAGCAGCGATCCCGGAGGATGTTTGGCTCGGGCTGGGTTCTCAGGACCGGCGCTGCCCTCTCCTGGCCGCAGCCCTAAATCCATAACGGGGCTCCCCGGGTGCGCCTGGGCACCCGCGGTTTGCAAACGCTCACTGTGCCTGGGAAAGGGAAAATCGACGGGAAAATGTATTCAAAAGGAATACGAGGCTCAGCCTGAATTCAACTGCTTTCACAAACATTTTATTTTTTTTTTTTTCCGAGGCAAAGGCTTACACTAAAACCACCGTAGTTAATTCCTGATGGGCATCAATGTGTGTGAGTCAATAAGGAACTCGAGACCGCTAGAAATATATTTCTCCACAACTGGGCTCTATGTATCCACATGATTTGTGTGGTTTTGCTTAGGCTGGTTGGTTCCCAGGCCATTTCCAATGCAAAGGTCTCTTTTTCTTCTCCGTGACTGAAGTCTGTATGTAACAGGGCTCAGTGAGGAAAGCAAATGACTCATCTCGTACACTCAGCACCCCTCCACGACACACATATGCCTTCACACCAAGAGAGCTGAAGAAGAGAAAGGATAGAAGAAAGTCAGGGGGGACCACCCACCCTCTCTCTATCACAAAGCTTTCCTGGTCATTAAGGCTTGGTCTTTATATTGGACTTGCTCCAACTGCCTGGGAGCCAAGCATCTTTCTCAGAGAAGAAAGAGTGCATGGGGATCAAAATGTGAGTGGAGGCTGACTGTATAAATCAAATACTTCTGCATGTGTGAACTGACTGTACACTTTGGCAGAGATCTTTGGAAATGCCTAGATGCCATTTAGCTACTCCTTTGGGATATTCCTCAGTGATTTGTTTTCCAAAGGGGGCTTTTCACTTTCTGAGGAACCAGCCCCAGCACGTGCTCCAAACTAAGGCATTTGTGCTGACTTCAGTGTCAGGAAAATACATCCCCTGCTGAAAGGTGGGAAGTAGGAAGGTGGGGAGGCAGCGCGGCCAGGGAAGGGCAAGCTCTGGGGTTGGGCAGCAGTGGAGCAGCACCATGCTCCTCATGCAGCTGAGCTGCCTGGATATGCTGGTGCAGGTGCCAGCCTGCCTCCATTTTCAGCATATTCTGTTGAACACAATTGCCTGTGTTTGCCGTATCAGAGACATGCTGATTGTACACTGAAATGGCAAGATGTTCAGAAATTCAAAAGTGTGGGTACAGAGCACATAAAGAAGGGACTAAAGTGTGGCACTGCTGTGGTGAGTGCTAAAAGGTTCCATTGGCACAAGCAAAGACTGGACAAGCCCATGGAAGTGAAAGCCACAGAGGACTGCTTTGTGCACAGAAAGCACTTTTGAGGCTGGAAAAGGAATGGGAGGAGAGGAGGTTCACTCTCTTTTACTCTTTTTCTGTGTTGTTTCTTTTTTTCTGTCTCTGCTGCTGATCACCAGTGGAAACAGGAAACTGAGTTAACTGGGTGTGTTGTCTGTCAATAGGGCTGATGTTTTGTTCTTAAGTGACCTCTGCAAAGCAGGGGCTTGATGTTCTAAAGAGATTCAATTATCCATTGTTGGTCTGCACCCATACTGCAGGGGTGAAAAAGAAGCACAACCACTTTCAGCCTCATTGTGCTGAGGGCTGTACAAACTCAAGAGCTCTCACAGTTCAGCTTTGTTTCTTACCGAGGTGTTTGCTACCTTTGAGAGCTCCTATTTAAAACTATGACATAGATACACCTACACATAGTTTTCAAAGAATTGTTGTCATAGTTGTTGCTAGACATCAGATATCTCTGTAATTGTGAGTCTTTTCTATCTCAGTTTCATTCTGTGCCTCTGAATTGTTTAGTGGCAACCTGAATTATTTTCAAGCCCTGCTAGGGAGGCCCTTTCTAGGCACTTAAAAGAGCTTATATAGACTGTTGTATTTGCAAACCCACTTGAAGTTTAAGCAGTCAATACGTTTACAAAAAGGGAAGCAATAAATAAAGAGAACTTTCATCTTGAAGGTTAGTAGCAGCTGTCAGATGTCGAGTTCCTATTAAATACGAGTTCCATTGTCCTTTCATGGTATAAACAAGAAAACAAAACCAAAACAAATGCCAAAGCAAGTTCATGAAACTGTGCCATGTAAAACCAGAAGAAAAATTTGTTACCACTCATAAAATATGAAGCTGTTTGCATTTTCCCAGCTACTGAGAAACCACTGACTATTTTTGAGGTTGAGATTCTGATGGAGTGGATCTTAATTTCTAATAATGGCTATGCTTCACTTAGAGACGTATGGTCTATAATATAAAATATTAGCTCCATGTATGTCTTGTGGGGCTAGTAGTGTTTCTTGCTCTCAAACAATAATTTTTGTCCACCAGTACCCCCAAGTCTTTCTCCTCAAGTCTATTCTCCATGGGTTCTTGCCCTATTTTCTAATTTTGATGTAGAAAAGAATAATACCCTTTTTGCAAAGAGCCTCATCAGTATCTTCCACTCCCTCCTTCATCCATGGGACTTTGAAAATTTGGAAGGAGACAGATGGGCTTGGTGCATGGTCTTGTCTCCCAGATTTAAAAATAACATACATGCAGTTTTAACTAAAATTGGCCTTTCTGCAGTAGTAAAACTGTTCTGTCTCCTCTAAGAGCCTCCTTCTTTGTCTTCAGTATCAGTGCTCTAAAGCTGTACTACCATCCACATGTTTAAATGTCAGGGACTAGGACTCAAGTGGCCTGAGATATTTGTTCATGTTTAACTGAGAGAAGAAGGAGCTTTTTAAGCACTTCTTAGAGCAAATGCACCTTTAACCTCTATGTTACCACAGTAGTGTGGTGTGATATCAGTTCTCATTCAGTTTTAAAAAAACACCATTTCTTTAAAAGGAAGATGTTGGAGATGCTCTCAGGCTACATATAAGTGCTGAAGAAGGAGGTAAAAAAACCCCAGAAGTTTCTTTTACACTAACAGGACCTGAGATTTTTACATTACTATGTGCCTTCAGGATTCAGGAATAGAAAAAAAGCATCAAGGGCATGTGATAGTCCTGTCAGATTCTGCCACCGTGGAGGAGAAGGAAACTGCAGAATCAGCAAAACAACTCAAAGGCAGATCTACTATTTAACCCTCCTGAGGTCTCTGCCATTCGTTAGCAGGGCTAAGAGCTATCCAAATCCACCTCCAGAGTATGGGGCTTTGGAGACCTTTTCCTAAAACTGAAGTACTGTGGAAATCACTTGAATTACGATTTTCCAGTAGATAACGCTTTGGTTTAATATTTCTGCACTTGTACTATACATGCACCATTAACTAAATGTGACTGATATACAAAAGGATATTATTTGTGTTGGTATAAAATGCTACAGATCATACTCCTAACTGTACTTTGTGCCTCTTTAAAATAATTTGCATTCATTCACATCCCTACCCATTCCCCACATACACAAACCCATTCTTGATCCTGTTCGTAATTCCAGGTCTCTTGAAAAAATACTTGGATTTAAAATGGTACAAAATGAGAAACTGTACTTTACTCAATAACCCTTATACTACATGCATGAGTAGAAAGGTTTTATTTAAGTAGTCCTTTACAAGTCTTAACTACAGAATGATTCATACAGAGGTGAAGTTAATAGGATATTTCTCATTAATCCTGCAGTTCCGTTTTCACATACCAGAGATGGGCAAGTGAATTTATCTTTAAAGGTCCTGTTTAAGAAAAAGAGCAATGGTGAGGGTACAGGTAATTATGCCTCTTTGTAACATCAAGACCTTGCTTTTTAAAAGCAGTGGATTTAGAAGCATGATCTTGTCCAACAAAGCAGTGCTATCAGATGTCCCAGCTAGGCGAGGTGCAATCCACACAGTATATCATGCCAAAATGGATGTTGCAGTCATGGGTCCAGCCTGGCAGCAACTTGCCCACTGATGTAGACGACCAGGAACAGATTCACTACTTTTTTATAGATGTAATGTGCTGACCTAACACCTGCCCGCAAAAGTCACTCAGAAAAGAATCTCTGATGTCAGAGCATGTGGCAAGACCACTGGAGTGCTGCAGTCAGACAGGGAATTTCATGCCTGACTCCCCAGGCTATGTTTGCACTCTGAAGAGTAGATTTTCTGAGTAATCAGGCTGGTATCCTTCACATTTACAAACTCAGCAAGAAATACGTATCTAGAACATAAATGCTATTATAATACCATAATTTATATTAAAACTGTCTGACCAAATAGTGGTGTATAGTCCTTACTTTCATCCTGGCACTGGAATGTGGGGGTCTTCGTTGATTATTCCCTTTCTGTATAATCACAGAATAGCCCAGGTTGGAAGGAACTCTGTAGATCACCTGGTCCTACATTCTGTGGAAAAGGGAGCCTAGATGAGATTATCTAGCACCGTGTCCAATCACCTCTTGAAAAACTTTAGTGCAGGTGACTCTACTACATCCCTGGGGAGGTTGTTCTAGTGACTGATGGTTCTTACTTTACAAAAATTCCTCCTTATGTTGAGATGAAACCCCTCCCAGTGCACCTTGTACCTTCTTGTCTTCTCCATGTGGCTCCTTGTGAAGTGAAAGCCTCTGCCCTCTTTGTAGGAGCCTTTCAAGTACTAGAATACTGTGATTGGGTCCCCCTGAGCCTTCCCTTCTAAAGCAGATAAGATCTAACTTGCTCAGTCTTTCCCCACAGGGTGGGTTCTAGAGCCCTTTGATCATCCTCATGGACCTACTGTGAACCTTCTCCATTTTGTCCATTTTTTTGATCTAGGGGGACTAGAGCTGGAGACAATGCTTCATGATTGACTTTCTCTTTTACAGAAAATGCAACTCCACTTCCTCTTCTTCCCTTTATATCATTCTGAAAGGGTTTGTAGCCATCCACTGTGGTTTTCTAGTCCTGAGCATGTTCCCACCAAGTTTCTGTAATTCCTATCACATCATAAATCTCAGAGTGGTCACAGAGTTCCAGTTCCTCCTGTTTGTTGCACAGACTATGTGTGTATTTGCCTTTGGAAAGACTTGGGGAGCATGCCACACTACTCTTGTAGGTGCTCTGGCTGTGCCATTGTAACCCTGTGAAAATCACTTGTGCATGCTCCAGTGAAATGGTCTTACATTTTATTTCTTATCAGTAACATTTATTGTAATGGAGAGAAGCCACTCAGTTTGATTCTGCTATTGCCAGTCAGATACATTCAAGTATGAAGGGGGGGGAAAAACTGTAAAAGGATCAAAGGAACAAAAGTTTTGATACTTTATCAAGTAGAAAAGTTAAATGACTTGTTCTATAAAGGCACTGCCATTTTTAAAGAAACTACCTCCTCTATTTAACCTTTGTGGGTTTCAATGGAATTTTAATTTTATATACTTTTAAGAGCTTTCATTTTGTGAGATAAATGCAATTAAGCATCTGTTCCCAGCAAATTATTATGGGTCAACTGGTTTAGATTACTTCAGTTCATAGAAATATAATCATAGCAAAAACACTTTGCAAAATTTATTTAGCTGGATCACTAGGTCACAGCATTTAGTATTGCTAGTTGTAAGATTAGCTTATTGTAAAATAATTGAGTTTTGCCCAAAATCGTCTATGAAAGACACTGGTTTTAGTAAACGTGAGATAAGGAGAAATTTCCACAGTCATATAATTAAAAATTTATGCTTATTCTCCGTGGAAAATGCCATTTATAATAGAAGCTTGTTTTGCTTGTGTTTCTCTCTCCTGGTGGTTTTGCAGTTTTACACCCAGGCTCCTCATAACTGACAATATTTATTAAAAAAACACCTTAGTTCGATTAAACAGGTTAAAGTGTTTTGTGAGAAAAACATTTAATCAGAAGAATTCTACAAGTCAATCTTATTTTTGGAGTCTTAAAATACATGGTGTAGCCAGTGCATGTGTTAAAAATAAAGCTTTCCACTGAAAAATGTTTCCTGACTATTGAAACTCTGGACTACACAAAAATTTTTTTCCAGATTTTTATTTTGCTATAGACTTTTTTTTCTGTATGACATCCAAAATAGCCAAAAAACACAGATCTAGACAGGAGTCAGCCCAGAGCAGCAGTGTGTGTGTTGTACATTACTTAAACAGGGATTTGTGAAAATTAACTGGGAAAAGCAGGTTCTCATGTTTTTTCTTTAACAGCATGTTGTCCAAGAGGATGATCATGATCTGAGCACAGCAAATGGCTGCTCTGAACAGCTTAGAAGACTGCCTGTTTCCAAAGCACAGCTTTAGTGCCAACCTTTCTTCTCCAACCAAAGCACTATTCAGCATTCATGGGAGGTTCTGCTCAGCTCCTTGCATCTTTCATACTCTGAAATGGAGACATCTGTGTGTTTGAAACTCCTTCAGGGCTGAGATGGTGATTAAGAATAAGCACAGTGAGTTAAATTTGAATGTGAAATGAAATAGGAGTTAAGTTCCTAAGCAGCTTTGAGGATCTGTGCCTGAGCTCATAAAATGCAATTAATTAGTGACTAACTGGGGACTCTCTAAGGCTCCTCCATCCTTGAGATTTCAGTATGACATCTCCCCTCCTTAGCCTGTGCCTCATGCTCTAAAGTCATCATTATGCCACGTAACGAGTCGGACACATTTACTGGCTCTTTGATCTAGTATAATTCCATGTAAACCATAGCACATACATAGTTGCTGTGAGTTTGGCAGGGAAGGAGCAGGACTGAAGCACTGACAATTGTCAAGGCATTGCTTAACCTCTCCTAGTCTGCTGAGCTGTGGCAACCAGCATGGACTGCTAAAGCTGGTGGAAATTCATTATTGCTACTGGAATGTTATTAACACTTTTCCCAAGGATTATTTATACCTTTAGGTGTCGAAATACTACAAGCCAGTGTTAAAGCAAATTAGAAGCAGGGATTCCAGAGAAGAGGAATTTACTGATGATAAAATGCTATGAGGGCCAACAGATGTCATTCCTTATAATAAGGCATGTGGCTCTAATTTGGCACTTCTTGCCATCGGGAGGAACCTCTTGCAGAGCAGATGTCACTTCTAATCCTGTCTTTCATGGGTGCCTGTGCCCTGTTGGAATTGGTGTGCCAGTTCAGAAGGAGGCTCAGTGCCACGAAAGCAGATGGTCATGAGCGCAAGTCATGCTACAAAACTTCTGCTTCTAGAAGAATGGGTGCTGAGACCAAAGGACTACCCAAAATCTTCCTATGCAGGAAAATTCCCCCCAAGTAGGCTGATACTTGCCATTAGTGCTTTAGTGGATGGATGATGTTATGGAATGGATGTTATCTGTATCCTCTTTCTGGTTATTTTAACTTTTGGCCAGCCTCTGGTGATCCCAGGGGTCGTTCTGGCAGCTGAGGGCATTGGATCACATATGTGTCTTTGGCAAAAATGTCATCGATGCTTGCTACTTTGAGAGCTCTACAGTGGCTGTAAATTGTGGTGGAGGACTACCCTGCTGGGCAACGAGGGGGAGAAGTGGCCATTGGACTTGTATTCATCCAAATCCTCTGTAAGACAATGCACGACTGTGCCAGACAATATCTGAAGTAAATCTGTGCTCCTGTTTTCCTTCACATGCTTTTTGCTTAGTATTGAGAGTAGCATTTTGCCTAAAACATTCAGCCTAAGTCAAAATTTTGTTGCACTGAAGACAACAATTCAGTTGCCCTCACTGAGATCAAATACAATTTTTCTTACAAATTCCGCCTTCAATAACAATTAATTTCAGTAAATTTACTGAACACAGGATCCCAAAAAACCTGTTGTTTGGATATAGCTACTTATTACTCTCCAAAATGAACCTTAGGCGAATTTAAATGTTTAACTGATATGTAATATGTTCTTGTGTCAGCAAGAAGAGCTTCCAAAACACTATGAGTACGTGCTTGCCTTCAAGTGTATCTCAGGTTTTAAGAAACAGCCCTTGCTACAACTAATTGATAGGCTTCAGTAATTACAGAGTAAGATCAGGTTACTCTGATCTGATCCATTAGAAATCTTAATCCATATGTCCAGGAGAAGCTTACAGCAGGTATGTTTCTCTCTTCTAACTAAAAGAAGCAAACATTTCCCCAGTATATAATTCTACTGCCTCAGCTCCTCAGAGTACCACAGGAGACACTTCAGCGGAGTGTTCATGACATGGGATGTTCCTTGTCACTGTGATCAGAGTCATACACTGAATGAGGAAAGTTTGCAGGGAAGATTTGGTCATGAATGACCTTTGATGATTCAGCTCCAAGTAGTGCCAGGAGATTCCTCGTTCAGAAGGCAGATACACAGTGTTGTCTGAGGCCCATTTTAAAATGTCTGTGCAGCCCAGGTATCTTTGGAAGGATTCCAAAAACCTTTTATTATCCTTTCTGATAAGTATTACGGTTGATCAGCAAAATACTATGCTGTCTTCACTCCATGTCCTATATGGTTTTAATTACCAGCTATGCAAAAAGTCTCCGCTAGCCCAGCAGCTGTACAATCTGTCAGTGGCAGGCAAAGCTACCACCAACATACAATGCAACTTTATTACATCATAAAATGCTCGTCTTTCCTCGTAGAGATGTAACATTTCACCAGAACCCAAATAAAATGGGTTATGTGATTCCAAAGTCTGGCATAGTCAGCAAGTTGTCTGCAACTCCCAGTAACACATACAGAAATTTTACTTTGTGGTGAAATTTTCACCTTGACCAATGAGGCTTGTAACACTTCAGGAGGGAGGAGTGCCTCACTCCACTCAAGTCAGAAATGGATATAGCCGGATCCTAAAATATATATTTTATTTGGTGATGTGAAATGAATTAGTTAGCATTGATACAAGGAGGTGTATCAGCAGAAGGCTGTATTTCTGCTATCTATTATGTATGAAGGACACTGAAGATGTGTTTGTGCCATAAAAATTAATCTAAATTTCAAAAACTCAGTGTCATCAAAAACAGTAAATCATGTAAAGGAAGAAGCTTCAATTCTACTTGGCAGAGGCCAAACATCTCCACTTTTCTTAAATCCACTTTGTTGTAGGCGAGGCTAAGCTGAATGACCTCCTTTGCCAGTGACATGGAGCGTGCATGGCCCAGTTCAGTGGATGTTTCTTGGCTGCAACTGCAGCTGTGCTAGTGAGCAAAGGAAAACCTGGAAGCCAGTCTCCTGATCCCTCACCCTCTTCTTCACACTGTGGCCATGGTTTTGTCTGTTCTAACCCTCTCAGGAAAAGCTGCTATGATAAGCCTGGGTGGTGTCAGCATGGGCCAGCCTACAACACTTGGCCAGCTTTATTAGCAGTGGAAATACAGTCTGATGGACCAAGCCTCAAATAAAGGCCATGTCTGCAAGAGTATCCTGCGGGGAGTAGGGTTGCCGGTGCTGCCCTGGCAGCTCAACTGCCACCTGAGTTAGGAGAGCACAGCCTGAAGATGTAAATCTTCTCTCTGCCCTGCCAGAAACCTTGCAGGGTTCCCACCCTTCACGTGCCCAGCAGCTTTCTGCATAGCCAGACCCAGGGGCCCAAAATCATCTGACAGCAGGTGTCAAAGGAGAAAGGTGCCTGGCTTTAGGACTGGAGGGCAGGGGGAGAAGGATGGACATGCAGCAATCTCTTACAGATGTGTTAGTGTACAAAAGCCCTGGCTGATCACAGCTGTCATTAATCATCAACAATGGCAGCAAACTCCCTCCCTAGCAGTGAGGGGGGCTGCCTCAGAGGTGATCATTGGCAGTGCAGAGACCCAAAGCTATCTAAAACTGTGCTGAGGGGCACTGCAGATTTGACTGCTTATTTTGGTGGAAATTATTAACCTGAATTATTCAAAATATTATTCACAATTCAGGTTTCATTTTTGAATGTAAAGACATCTGAAAAATCAGCTTTTATAAAGGCATGTGGTCAGGCACAAACCTCCTCTAAAATAAATATTTTACGGGGAATTACTGCTCAAACATCTTTGTCTGAGCCAAAAAGAATGCAATGGGGGAAAAGACTTTGAGCTAAGTAATTTAGGTTTAAGCATTGTGTGGACATCTATTCTTAAGGATATTCTTTTCTGGATGGAAAAGAAACTTGACATGAGCTGATCCCTGATCTCTCACATATTTGGCCTGTTAGGAAATAACAGGCACCGTCTGTCTGCAAAGACAAAAACCCCTCAATTAGTCAGCTAGTAGTCTTATCTACTATCATAACATCTTAATAACATGGTTAGTCCTTAGGGTTAATGATAACACTGTACCTCTTGGTCAATAGCTTTGTTTCAGCTTGAGCTACAGAGCTGTATGTTCAGTTGTGTCTCTTGGAAATTACACTGAAATGTGAAATGTCATATTGAAATATACCATGTTGGACTTCAAAACAGCAACCCCTAAAGTAGTGAAATAAAAATCTCAGCTGACAGGTTGCATATCTGGTAATCATTCTATAAAATTTACTTACCACTTCACAAGTAACAATCAGGAATAAAAAATGGGCATTAATTGAAGGATAGGCAAATGTTTCAAGTTAGTGAAAAGTGTGTCATGCAGGGTTTGGTTTTAAACATCACTGATTATTTCCAGTAGTTTAGGTATTTTTCTTATCAGATAATTCCCCATGGCAGTGATTTTAAATTTCCCTTTGTGCTTGTATTTGTGCTTGAAAACTGGGGCACAAAAGTGCAGCCTAGTAAAACCCAGAGAAATAATACATGCCAGTGTTTTGCAGGTGAAAAAAAATCATTCCAACCTCATTAATCATCGGGTTTTCCTGCTCACTTCTGTCTCTGCTGTTTCATTGCTGTGTGCATTTAGAAAGAGGGTAACTCCTTTTTTGAAGCTTCTTGAGTTCTGTGACTGGGAAGTGATTTAGAATTGCTAAGTGGGATTAGTGATGCAACAACTAGATGTAACTTCATTGTCATTAACTTGGCATCAAGTAGTGTCCAAGGAACTTTATGCTGGAAAGGCCTTCCTATAACCCTGGGTAAATGTTTGTCCTTCAGTGAACATGCACGATGCCAGCATGTTCCCAGTGTCTTGAGTGTGATTATAGCTGTGGCAAGAGCTATCAGCTCCAAGCCTCCAGCTAGCACAGGGAACACTTGACCTGCTGTGAAGAGCTGGAAGCTCACTCCATGTCAATAGGCTGCACATAGCAGCCCATGGGACAGGGAGCTGCAGAAGCAGCTGCACTCATGCTGTAATGCTCTTTTGCAGTTTGTCACCAAGACACAGACCCATAGGCACTGTCAAACAAGCTGCTGTTCTAGAGAGGATGCAAGTTCTCCAACAAAAGGAGACTTTATTGCCCTTGATTGCAAATGGGGAAATCTGTAGCTGTGGGGCTCCAGAACACAGCCCTTCCTATCATTGTCTCCTCTCAGATCAAGACCTGCCACACAACATGGCCAATTATTTTCTCATCAAATGCAGAATTCTCCCCACTCATGTTTCTGCTGGTTTTACAGTTATATATAATATAATATGATATTTCCATCCTTTTTTATAAATATTTGTAAATAATTTCAGAAAAGGAACACCTACAAGAGGCACAAACTCCTAGTGACACATACAAGAAAATCTTCCTTTTCTGAGGGTGAGGAGCCCCTGAAGTGAACTGCTGCAGGGCAGGGCCAGATGGTGAAAAGAATGGTGACAGATATGGAGGGAGAGTGGTTCAAAGACATCTAGGAGCCAGTGGGATTTTGGTCATGGTATTCTTCGAACATGCAGCCTACAATATGTTCTCAGCCCTAATTTCTCCATGTCTATTGGCAAACAAGTGTAGGGGAAAAGTGGCTGCAGCTGGGACTCTCCAAAGTAACTGCAAGTCCTCAAAGGAATGTTCTTCTTTTCTGTATTTTTTTTCAGGAGCAGAAGAGTAAGATTCCTTGGGGCTTATAGCAAGGAGGTGATAAAAGTGAGGCTGAAGGCCTTTAGCCCCAGCAGATCGTTAATAGCCTGTTAAACAATCTACTGCAAAGTCAGCAGTGCTGCTCCTCACAGAGCACAGAGTCTGCAAAAATACAGGGGCCTTTTATGTAGCAGCCCCCAAACGTCTCGCCAGGTGCTTCAAAGGCAAGCAGAGTCTCCCCTGGTTTACACAGAATGCCAAAGTAGAGGAGTAGGAGGGAAGAAGTACAATACAACAAAGGATGTTTTCATCTGGAAACTGTTCACCCACTGCATATCTGGTGTTTCTGTACAGGCTTTTACTGAAAAATAAGAGGTGGTATCATGGAAGGGCAGATGCTACTGATTCACCTGCTGCAGATAACAGTGGGAGGCATTATTTCATGATGGACTAACAGGTACCATCTGATGAATAATCTTTCTGATTTTCCTAGAAGTTGATTCCTTGAAGTAAATGAAAACTTCTATTTTCCTCCTAGATTATGAGGAATATGCATTCTCCTAGGTCTTTAATTTAATTTCTTCTTTGAATGCTGTCTGAACTCTGAAATCCAGCACTATGTGTAGCAAGGTGAAACTCACCTGGGGAACTAGATGCTGCCCTAGTGATCTCCATGGAAGCGGCAAACATTTGCTTTTTGGGGCATATTATACACGCATGTGTTGTTGTATCCCACTGTCTCTTTCTGATCTCCACCTATGAGTGATGAGCAAAGGGAGAGATAATGTCTCTTATGTTAAACATTGACCTTATCTCAGCAAATCCTGAGTGTATTGATATTGGTTTTATGGTAAGTTGACCTTGACTGGCTGCCAAGCACCCACCCTGCTGCTGTGTCACCTCCTCTACAGGACAGGAAAGGAAACAAGGTGAGTAAGACCACAAGTAGACATAAAGACGAGATCACTTATCAGCCACTGTCACAGGCAAAACGAACTTGACTTGGAAAAAATTATTTAATATATTAACAACTAAAATAGAGTTGAAAGGTGTGAAACAAAGACAAATAACTAAAATAGCTTTCCCCCACCTCTTTTTTCCAGTCCCCACTTCTCCCTTCCCAAGTCCTCTACCTCCTCCATCCCATATTCCCATCAAGCAGCACAGGGAGGAGAATGGGGGTTGCAGTCAGTCCATCACAGTTCCTTTTGCCACTTCTTCCTTCTCACACTTCTTGCTGCTTCTGCATGGGTCTTTACCCAGGGCTGCTGTCTCTCAGGATAAATCTGCTCCAGCGTGGTTCTCATGTCCAGGGACCACAGCTTCTTCCAGAGCCCTGTTCCTGTGAGGGTTCTCCATGGATGCAGCTTCCTTTGGGCCATATCCACCTGTGCCAGTGTGGAGTTCTCCTTGGATTGCAGTGTGAATATTTGCTCCATATATCTGCAGTGTCAATATCTGACCATGGTCCTCTCCACAAGCTGTAGGGAAATACCTGCTTCCCCATGGTCTTCTCCAGGCTCTGTAGGGAACACCTACTCCCTCTCAGCCCCTGCACTTTTTCCCTCACTCCTCACTGCAGGGCAGTGTTTTGCTCTTTCTTAAGCCCATTCTCCCAGTGGTGCCTCCCTCTTGGCTGTCAGGCCAGGCTGTGCCCTGCAGTGAGGCCATTTCGGGAAGCATCTGTGCCTGATACAGAGCAGCCCTGGTCCCCCCGGTGCAGGCTGCCCCTGGGGCCTCAAGACACCCAGTACAGTGATGCAGCTCAGCTCCCTGAGTCCATTACTTAATAAAAGATCAAAAGCTGTATTGCTTTTTTTCTTTGCGTTTTTTCATTGGAAGGGCTTGTCCAGCCACAGCACAAGGTGTGCAGCTGGTTCTCTCCAGGCACTGGCATTTCTGATCCTGGGATCCTATTAGCCCATGTTTGTCAGCTTTCTCACCCGCTCATTTAAGAAATTAGGAGATCTCTTATGCTGTGTTTTAGACAGAAAAAGTGTTTGTAGCTAGCAGAACTTCATCTTCAATACCTAGAAAAACTTTTTAATTTTTTTTTAATAAGAAGTTATGTAACTCCCCTGGGCACCTTGTACTTCAATGCAGGAATTGCTTCCATTTGGTCAAATTTGGGAGTTGAAATGTTCTCCATATAACACATTTTGCAATTGAGAATAAAGGGTTTCCATTAAAGAACACTTGAACCGCATATCTCTGCAAATAATAAGAATAGTTTACTCTTCAAGGTTGGTGCTTCTGCAATTGAAACTTTTAAAAAAATAGCTGAAGAAAGAAAAAACTTTTCTACAACTGGTGCTACCCAAACTGACTGGGTAAGCATAAATATAAGACCACTTCAGGAGTGTGATGCAGACAGCCTGAGGTGGACACACATGCTGCAGGATCCCCCCAGCACCTGGCTGAAGAGACGACCTCGTGTGCCGCTGCAGAGGAGACAGGGCTAGGCTGGGCCAGATTTCCTGCTGTTGTGACTTTACGGAAGTCAGCAGTGTTTTGTCAGCAGATAATTCAGCACATAAACTTAAATGCTTGTCACACAGGTGAAAAATCCATGTAGTCTGGATATTTAACTCCGACCTGATGTGCTGAGGGGTTGTTATGTGCACAGCTGTGTAAAGGTGACAAATGTTTCAGGTCTTTCTGTTCCTGCATAGTGTACACTACACTGTTTTGTTTGAATTTTTAATGTGGCTTGAGAAAGGTCAAATATGTTTGTAGAAGTCCATTTATACTGCAGATACACACTTTAAATTAAGACTTATATGCAAGCAGCCTCAAAGACACAGCAAAACTTACTTAAAGCTGTTTTGTCAGAGCCAGAAGGTATGTTCTTCCTTTATCAGAAAAGAGGATTTTCTTTTCCAACCTGCCTTTTTTTTTCTAGTAGATTTTCAGTAATAAAGGCAAAAATTAAATCTCTCCTTTACTTGCACACTTTCAAGAAGCCTTGTCTTAAAAATACTGGAGGCTTGGACATGCTAATTATTAACATAATGCTATCATTTTCCTGCAGGCAGTACCTAACCAGTATGATATTGTATCTTTGTAAAACAATTGAAATAAAAATGATAGGCCCTTTCTGACATCCTTTGTATTTCTTGCCACTATCTCCACTCATTTTTTCAAACAAAATGTTCATTCTTCTGCAAATGTTCAAGTCCAGATCTGCTGTAATCTTTTCCTCTTCTTAGGCCCTGTAGACAGATAGGTAAAAACAACACTCCAACTTTGCCTTTGTCAAATATTAACAAAATACTGTTTTCCTTATGTCTACAAGGAATCTAGGATGTCATTATTCCCTAGATGGCAAGTGCAGGAGGAAATCAAACCCATTAAAAGTTTTGAAAGAGGTCACTATAAGGTGGAAAACTTGGAAATCTAATATTTGTTATGAGAATATGATTGAAGTGGATGTGAGCGTTAAGGTAGAATTTTTCTTCGTTTTTTATCTTATTATTCAAATGTCTGAGTGTGATCTGAGGGACTCTCAGGGAAGTTCCACCTGAGCCCTGTTATTCTCCTTTATTTTAAACACCAGCAGCTTCAAAGTGATAGGATGAATGTCTGGTGTGGCTCCTGTAGCAGCTACAAAACTATAAACAACTCACCCACCCAGATATTTAGGAATTCCTTGGTTTCTTTATGAGCATTGTAGCCACATACCTTTATACAGCTACACCAAGAGGAGGTCTTAAGTTCCTTTTGGAATCAGACTCTAACACCTGCCAAGACTTAGCATTTAAGTAAGTTGTTGGGAACTCTTTATTTCTACTTAAAAGTTTATATTGGAGGAAGCCCGCGTAACTTAGCCCAAGCTGCAGTGAAAATATGTCATTGTAGATTATAATTGCTGATAGAAGTCCAGTCTGCATACCACAGTTCACATACATTTTTTATGGACTTATAATTAGTGCAGTTCCTGTCTCCTGCAGGTTCCAGCTTTGGAAATGAAGAGCAGACCACCCCTAGGACATCTGCACCTTCTAAAGATGTTCCCAAGGGGAGCAGCAAGAGCACAACGCAGGTATCGAGCAGCACAGCGACTCCACGCAGGAGCTTACTGCCAGCACCAAAAACTGCCACAGCACCCGCTGGTAAGTGCTCCAAACTTGAAACACCACCTGCGTTAAGCCAAGAAATGCAGAAACCTTGTTGTGATGCTGTTTTACTGCTTGCTTTTAATTAATTTTCATGCCATCCTTGGGCCCATTGCCAGTGTGCTGATTTGGACTCCATTTACTGTAGATTCTTTTAAACACAGTCAACAACACGGCTATAATCTCATTTTGTGAGCTAGGTATGGAGTTGAAGGCATTTACTGTCCCTAACTACACATGCCAGAGATTTAGTGTATATATTGTTGGTTCTCACCAAGCAGCTTTTGGAAAATATTGCATTGCTTTAGAGACCAAAGCATCTCATTGAGCAGATAATTCATTGCTAGGTATATTTACAGTGATGAGAATATTGGCCTCTAGGTTTAAGCAATCTTTGTTTTTTTCACTCAGAGAGGCAGAAGAAGGCAAGCAAATAAAGCAAAAAAAACCACCCCTAGTCTTGTTTCCAAATTGTTTCCTTGCCTAAACTCTCCTTCTGCTCAATTCAATTATGTCTCAAATGACCAGTTCCATCAAGTTCAGATTAGATCTAACAGTTTTGGTTCCAAAATAAATAATATTATCCAGGCTGGGGCTGCTCAACAGTGTCTCATCTCTACTTAAGTTCCATTGGGTTTGGTAACACATTGCAAATGGAGTTGGGAAGGAAAAATCAGTGCAAAATATGAGACAAAAACTTTACGAATTGCTAGTCCTTGTCACCTGGTTTCGAGACAGATTACGATTAACCTGTTGTAGTGGTTTGACCTTGGCTGGACACCAGGTACCCACCAAACCAACCAGACAGAGGGAGATAAATAAAACAAAACATTCATGGGTCAAGATAAGGATGAAGGGATAACTTAGCAATTACCATGTCATAACTTGTCTGTTTTATTCTGGAAGGAAACTAAACATGGAAGTTGGGTTACCTGTTGGTGTTATGCAAACAGGCACAGTTCCTGAACAGGGGCAGCTGACAAGATTAGGAAGTTGTTATTGTACACAACAGACATAAACAAAAGAAACTATGTTAGTCCAATGCTCTGGTTTAATTTTTTATGAGCCAATATAGCAGCATGTATCTGTGGCCACTTCTATTAAAACAGCATCACGATTTCTCACAATGCTAAGTATCTGATGGGAGCAAAGGTTGTAATAAATCAAAGGAATGATGAAGACAAGGTTTTTTTAGCAATTCTAATTTTGCCTCTCTTGCAATAACACATGAACACTGGATATAGATCCCAATGTGATAGAGACACCTATAGAATGTAAATTTTTCTGTTTAGGTATCCTTTGGATGGTAATTACTATAGGCTTGATGTTGTATATACGTTTAGCATCTGACTAACCTCCTGTGCAAGACATTGTTACTAAACTAAAGTTCTTAGAGCACTCCACAGTTACAGCTGAGGAGCACAGGCACTATGTCTACTGCATACAGTGTATTTTATGAAAGGAAGAAAGAGAGAAAATATTTCACAAAAAGGATGGCAGTAATTTAAATATAAATAATATTTCTGAAAGAGTGGACTATCAGGTAATGTAAAAATTTCATTTGTATTCCAGAGACGTGCATAATTTTATCTATGTATGAATAGTAAATTAATTCACAAATGAAAATATCTAACTATATTAATGAATCAAAAATAACCATCAAAAATCACATGAAAGCTTTCATGAATTAGATGTTACGTAAGAAGGCCACCTGAACTGTAAATTTTCACTTAAAAAAAAATAAAGATACAACTGCTCAAGAGAGATTATACTCCTGATATTTCACTAAAAGTGCTTGTGAAATGAATTGGACTGCAGGGAATAAAAAAATATTTAATTAATGAAAATGGACTCCTTTAGCTGCTGCTGTGCAGCAGATGCTTCTGTGCTTCACATGATCAAAAAAGAATTCTGGCATGGGACAATAGCAATGGAAGATTGTTGTCATGCAAATAGTTTTGCAGGCATGAACTGCTGGCCTTTCAACTGGTCTATGAAATGAGTGCACTTAATCAGATTTCAGTGTATGGCACAGCCCTTTCTATATTTACATGTCTCAATTTATAGAAAAGGGAAAAAAAGCATATACTTGACTAGAAAAAGAGAGGTCTTGTAATTTCACTTAAATATACTAACTACTTTGGGAAGTACAGTGATAACCTAACTTAAGCTTACCATTTCTATATTGCTTCATATTTTGTTGAATGATAGGTGAAAGCACCTCTCCATCAGGAACTTTGCAACTATAATCTAGCTGTGAAATTCATATAAGCTTCCTCTTTCCACAGATGTTGATTAAAATATATAGTACTTGAAGCATATATATATGAATTTTCTGGTTTAAATTTCCCTTAAAATGGGGGAATATCTGCAGAAGGCAATGTTCAGAGACTCAGTTCTGTCCACCAGGCTGAACCTGCCACCCAAGTGTCCATAAAATCAGAGAGCTGAGGGATTTTATATTTTCTATGCCCTGTTATGGATTTTGGGATGTGTGTGTTATGGGATTCCTATTTCTACTTGGTTATTATTTCATGTTTATGTCACAGACAGTGACTGTTGTCATCCATAATAAATATTCTAATTTGAGTGCAATGACGGCAGCAATAAGGAATTAATTTGAGCAGCTTGTTTCTACTTGGCCCACTAAATTAAAGACAATCAAAAGCATTGTTCAAAAAACTCACCCAGTCAATTCCTGTGCTTTTGTAAGTACCAGTAAATCATATGTAACAGGACAGGCTGTTAAATGCAATCAGTCAAGATGAAAAATAGGAGGCCAGTGTTATCTCTGCTCTCACCAGCAAGCTTCTAGTGTTAAATGTGCTTCTTTTGATCAGATTTTGCAAAATCCAGACAGCACAACGTCAGCAGGAGGCAGAGGGATGAGCTGAGGTCAGCTGAGGGGGAAGAGTGAGCACCAGTGCTCTTGCAGGGATGAGAGTCTGCTGCTGCTTTGTTCCCCCTTGCAAACACTTTCCCTTCAAAGCTGAATAGCAGTGTGCAGTGGGTTGCATTCATATTGTTCTTGTACTGAACACAGGGATATGCAGCACTACCTTGCAGGTGAAAGTGGAACATTCAGCTGCAAGTTTTCCAACCTCTCTTCTGGGAACCACTCTAAAACATGCCATAACACAACTGAGTGAGGAAGAGACAGTAAAATGCCATAGGATCCATGCAAAATGGCAGAAAGAGGAGTAGTTGTTTTAACTATTCAACTAACTGTGGATGTTCTGAATTACCCTGAAATTTTCTATTCAGTCTAAAGAATGATTAATTTTATCAGGTTTATTTTTTCCTTTCTTTTTTAAAACATCAGCTAAAGATACTTTTTTAATACAAGAACAAGGCAATCATGTTCGGACAAGACAAATAATAATTGTCCTTTTTTTCTTATCAGATTGACTTTAAATTTGACACAAGCACAGGGAAAAGCACAAGCATTAGCAGTTTCTACTTCAACAAATACATAGTCTTTCTTCCACATCTACTTATTTATTCAGTCTTTCAGTGTCTCATAGATCACAGGAAGTAGAGAGTCTCTAGAGAGAATTAGACTGCTCTCATTCTACAGAATCCATCATATTTCCAGCTTTGCTCATTTTGTCTCAAACAATGCATGCAGGGATGTGTCATTACTCACCAAGGACATGACTAGTCGTGGGTATCGGGGGGAAAGGGAGAAGAAAGCTCAAAGGGGCTCTCTGTGTCTGTGAGTGACTGAAGATATTTCCTTGGGTTTTTTTTTTTTTTAACTTGTGCATTAGTTAGCTCATAAAATACTCCTGAGAACAGCTGGAATCCAACTGAATGCAGTCAGTTCCACTGAATTGTTAATGATGTCTACAGCATGTTAGGATTTGTTTTGGAATAAATACTCAATGTACAATTTGTTAGCGTGCTTTCAATCTGAACTATGAAAGCAAATTGAAGCCTATCCCACTGTACTGACTTTTGAAGACTCAAAAAGGTACAGGCAAATACAGGTGCTGATTCTGCAGTGCTTGAGAAGATGTCTTGGATAAGGTGCATTTTGCTCTGGTTCTTAGGCTAGCATTCAGCACTGCTGGGGGAATGGAGAAGTGGCTTTTTTTGCCTGCTATTTTTCTAAGTGATTTTTGGAATGCTTTGCCTTGTGTTTCTAATTATTTTGCATTTGCTCCTTCTGTTTCATTTGGAGCAGGCTATGTATGTTAATTAGGAAATGTAAATACCTTTACAGAACTGTGTGTTTAGATGCCTTTTTCAAAAGCAAACGTTGTAAGAACACTAGTAGAAAAGACAAACAAGTATTTATGCTCATTGTTATCTTATGGCCTGAAATATCCATTTCTTTACACAAGGATAGTTTTTAAAAGAGGGGAAACAGTTGGGAGATTTCTAACCTTAAATGGAATGTAGATTATTCACATAAAAATTAGTAGTTTGTGGCTTTGATTACTGGCTACCGGAAAACAACTTCTCATTGCTTGAGCTCTGTCAATGGTAGGAGTTGGCAGAGCCTTGGAAGCTGATACAGGAAGCCTGGAAATTAATGGTGGTTCCTGCTATGCCAGGAGCTTTTTGCTGGGAAGCTCAGTGCTAAGCGCCCTGATTAGGCAGGAATAAAGCTAATCTACAGGCATTTAACACAGTGTTAATTGGAATTTCATATTTCCAGTCTATGGGCAATAACACTAAGAATTTGAAGTAAATTTTGTTCCAGATCAGATTCAATATACATTATAAAAGATTAATTTAGAAGAAAGTCAAAACAGTGTGCAAGTTCAACAAATATACACTTATGGTGCTTACTTTCCTTCTGTAATTTCCTTTTGTGTATTTTGTATTATTTTATGATTGCACACATAACACCTTTTGACATTTCAAAATACATATGACAGAGTATGATTTACATGAGGTTTTACATGTGTTTGGGCCTGTAATTACAACTGAAAAATGTTTGTCTTTTTTCCTGAGTTACCATGGAGCATCAGACTTTTTGTGTGCATTTTAGTCTTTGAGTTACTTCCAGTACACTTCGAGCTAGAAAAGATCAAACTATACAACCTCCTGCTTCACCATACCCTGTGGTACTGCATATTATGCTAATTACTACACCAATGCTTTCCCCCAGATTTTTTTAAACCTGAAATTCTATATTTCTGTGAAATGACAAATTCTGAGCCCAAACACTTGTAATCTAAAAATTTATTTTCCCTGCAGGAAATCAACATGTTTTCTGAATGTTTCTCTTCTAACCAGCTAACAGCTGTTGTTTCAAAAGACAAGAACAAGCCCCATTTTTAGAAAAGCATTCAGCACAAGCTCTTATATGAGGTCTGATGCCAGGGATGGCTCTTCCCCTAAAATTTCCCTGTGGGTGATGAGCTTAGCAAAACTATAACAGTTTGCTCCCGCAGACCGTCCTTCCTTTTGCCTGCTGTGTGCTTTCTAAATCCCTCTCCTCTAAGGAGGGCCATAGAGAGGCCACCAGGGCCCTTCTGCTTATGAAGGAGAAGCGGAATAATTGCTATCTCCTTGTGTCCCTGGCTCCTTCCCAGCCAGGCTGTGCTGGGCACTGGCTCTTCCCTTGTGGCACAACCCCTCCTCTCTTGCCCGCTTGCTACACTGCTGCCCCACCAGACCTTAGGAGCTCTCCTAGTCTTGGAAACCAAACAAGGGCACTTACCCTCCTTGTTATTAGTCCTATTTATCCTTCCTTGCCAAGATACCTGTTTGCACCTTCTTTCTGCTGGTCTCCCACCTTCTGGAGCCAATGTCCCCTATGCAGCTGCCCCTGCTGGACAGCATCCATGCACAACCCCCACTGCTCTCCACAGAGCCTGCTTTGCCCTCTACAAAATTCCGGGCTTCTTTGCTCTGTTTTCTTTCACCCAAGCTCTGACTGGGGAGTTGTTTCTCATGTTGTGCTTAAGGTCAAGGGGGGGGGGGGGGGGGGGNNNGGGGGGGGGGGGGGAGTGCTGAATGAATTCCCCAGGTGTTCCTCATTGAAAATGTCTCAAAAACAAAAGTAGCTAATTATTCACATGCCTAAGGCAGGCACACTCTGTTCTCTACCATTGCCTGTGTTTGGCATCTGGCATGGCAAAATTTATGGAGGAGCTCAGTGTATGGCCAATTTGTGCATTATATTTTTATTTTGAAAGCCCCAGGAAAGCCAAAGCCTTATTACCGTGAAAAAGTAATGCTTGAATCTCTAACTATATAAACTATGTCTTATAAAACAAGCCCTGGTTTTGTCTCACAGCTGCCATCTCAGGTTGGTCCTTAGTAATGAAAAGACACCATAAACTTATTTTATGTCCTACTCCGTAGTAAAGTACAGTGTAATGGGGGCAGGCACAGGCAATTTCCATCCTCAGTCATTTCACTGTGAAAAGTACTAATCACAAATGAGAACCATAGCCTCAACATGTTTTATTTATGAACAGCAGAAAAAATGGAGATGGACAAAAGTAAAGGTATGAGGAAGTGTTCAGTCTTTATGAGCCCTGACAAGTGATGTGATTTACCTATGAACAGAGGAAGAGAGTCAAAGAGGATTTTAGAACTTGTCCTGTGCTTCCCTCTCACAAACAGTTGGACATGCAGGTGCATGTGCTCTTTCCAGAAGCACTCTGCAAGCAAATGCTGATGGATGGTGCTAGAAATTATGCAGCTCAGCTTCTGGTGTGTGGCAAATGCTGTGTCTGCAGCTCTCTGCATGCAAGTCCTGATGCAGACAGAAGTGGAAGGGTGAAAGATGCATCAGAAATGAACCTAATACTGCAACTGTGACTAGCTGTGGCTTTGAAGGGAGCAGAAAACTCGTAAACTAGTAAATGTCCCTGAAGATTATGATCCCCATATAAAATTATCATTTTTCTCCACTGTTGAAAGAGTCAGGTCACATTTGCCTTAAGCAAAATGGAAGATAGTGTTATTTTTTGGGCTGCCACTGTCACTAGGCACCACCAAGAAAATCTGATTTTGTTTTGCTGCTTCAGATACTTCAGATTCTGTGGGACGTTTTCCTATAAGATGTCTGTGAGCATACTCATGAGAAAAGAGGAATTTAATAAGGCAAACTTTGTTTTCCCTCTGTAACAAGTCATTTGCCTTAAATCTCTCTGTTTTTTCTGTGTAACCAGGGGCTATGACACAGTCCTTCAGGCTCAACAAACACTAATGGTTAAGAAAAGGAAAGCAAACAGGAAAACATATTATTGTCTCAGGGTTTTACTTTTTATTGCTCTTTCTCCTTACTTCTTTGATGAATGTTTTCTGCTTGAAATCCTGTGTCTATGACTGTCACACCATGGTCAAACAAGCAGGGCAGGACCTCATGTTACTGCACTCAGCATGGTCCCCACAGCTATTTTGATGGGAGCTGTGGGTGGGCAGGAGGGGTTGAGCTTGGGTGGCCTCTCTGGCTTTCAGAGGAAGTTCTGTCTCCCTGGTACAAGAGGCAGTCACTGGCTGCAGAACTCTGACAGCTGGCAGACCATCCCGAGGCCCTAACCAGAGAGCTCCAGTGGTGAGACAAATATTAGCAGACACTGAGTTGCCTCTCTCTGAAATATTCCATGCGCTGTTTCATCCCACATTGGTCCAGTGTCTTGTAGGTTTGTGCACTGAATGTGCTTGTCCACCTCTGTCCCTGCCTGACTTTCTGCACAGGCAGACACCCACTGTCATGTGTCCGGGCAGCCACATCCAGCACAGCTCTGACGGGTCCTGCCTGCTTCTGGCTCAAGCCTCTCTCTTGCCTACATGAGACCATCTTGGGAAAGCTGGTCTCCAGAAAAGGCAGTTTCCTTACCTGTGGGAAAAGGTGACAGGGCAGGGACTTGCAGGTAACTTCAGTCAGCTTTGCACGGTCCTATTCCACTTGTCCTGCAGTCCAGAATGAGGTTGCACAGCAAGGTAAAGAGACAGAACACAGCACTCAGAACAGATAGGATGGGTTACCTGTGTAGCTATTCGTACCTTAATGGCATTTGTCATAGAGCAGATGACTGGAAAACCAAGATAGGGTGTAAGGCCTTCTTTTGTCCTTCTTTAGTGCTGTGCATGTCAGCTCAGCCATGTGTACATAGTCATGGTTGCAGACGTGGCAGGTTCAATCTGTCCAACCCAGAAGTGCTGTGTAGTATTGTTTGTGCAAAGCCCAAGATGTGTATTGATGAAATACTTACACTTTGCCATTTTAGTATATATCTTAGTGACACAGTTCTGCACAGTTATGAACAGAATTATAAACCAGATGTCTTTCTACCTTTAATTTTTTTGCTAAAACAGGTATGAAGAAAGAAGTACAAAAAGATCAGGATGCTAACAGACCAGCTGTCTCATCCCCTAAGAAATCAGCAGTAACAGCCACAAAACTCCATTCACCAGGTATTTATGAACCTGAAAGCACTGCCTCAAGAAAGATTTACACTTGTTGACTTTGCATCTCTTGTTAACACACTCAAATCTGAGACCTACTATTGTTAAGTTAGGACTGATTGTGTCCAAGGTTCATTAAGCTGGCTACAGCAGGCTTCATAATACCAATGCACAGGCTGAATAGACTTTGTTCTCTTTGTTATAACCATGCAATCATGTCTCCTTCAAAACAAAGAGTTGTTGCTATTACATGTTTAAGGACACAGGAACATTTTTTTATCATAATAATTTTCTTACATAAAAAGATAACAGATAGATATAGCAAAAAAAAAGACACCTCCAACAATTGCCTGGAGTGATAGTGTATTGCTCAGACTCTACTCTTGCTTTTATGTAGAGGCACTAAATTTCCTGGGCTATTTCTGTGCATAACTGGTAAAGGGATTATCTATAGAAATAACCTTCAAAGTGCTATTGGGACATTGTCAGCTTATCCCTCAATATTGGGGACAAACACATGGTTTTAACATTTCTGAAGAATACCTTTTTTTATTTACTAAAATGAACAGAACTTGTTTCTGTCTACTAAGTGTACATTAACAAATGGATAAGGTGCCTAAAGGCTTTTGTGAGGCTGGCCTTTGGTTGATCTAAAAGTTTCTGAAATGAGCGCACATGGTCTCGCTGATTTCATTGTGCTTGCAGTTTACCTTCTGTTGTCTCATTTTTCAGACTCTGCTTGAATACTTAAAATGTTGTCTCTACAACTATAGGATACTTGAATTATAAGTGTGGGGGATAGAACCCCAGGTTGCTTCATTTGGTGGCATATTATAAAGCAGGTAGAACTGCTCTCCAGCTCCTATAACTTGCACCAAGAGTTTCTCCATTATTTCTAAACTCAATCCCTATTCTTCTCCTTCTCAACCAACAAAATAAAGAAAATAGAAGATTAAATTTAATCTTCCCAGGCACCAACAGGACATAAAATTCTTCTCCTTACAAAGATATTAGAGTAAAAAGATGAACTTAACACTGTCCTCTGAGTCATATAATTTACAGGCTATTTTGCACCTGGTGAGATCACAGAGAGATCCAAAGAATTTGTTGCAGAGAGTGCCAGACCAGAAGCTCACCAGTGTTTATAACGATGGGAGTCCAGTTTAAGCATCAGCACTGATTGTGGCTGTAGCAGCGTGTTACAGCACAGCTGATCTGTTTCCACTGAAATTACAAAGCAAAATGGAACACAGGAATATTTGTACAGTGTATTTGTGTTGTCTTAAGGAGGTCTGCGTTTCCACGGGTGACTTAATAATTTTCAAGGCTTAAATTTTTGGCGTATCCAATTCACAAGGCCTCTAAGGTTTCTTCATTCTTGTGAGAGGTTGAGTAACTGACCTCCATCCATCAGACTGATTTAGAATTTGTTCAGCTTGGTTGTCTGCAATTAAGCCAATCTAAATTTGTTTATCACTGTAAGCATCAAGTAGGAAAATAAACCTCATCTTCATTTATTTTTTTAGAGTAGCCTTTGGCATTCTTTGAAATAACTACAGCAATAACAAAGCAATAATGAAAATTTCTTCACCTACTTAACAATTTCAAAAACTAGTAAAAGCAGCCTTTGAAGAGGACGCAGAGTGTAGCTGGTGCTAAGGGGCAGTAACAGCCGAAATTTCCTCCATCAGAATCACAAACTCGTGCATTGTTTATGCTTTTTGATGGGAGAGAATATGTCTCACAGGTAACTCCACCACAGCTACATCTGGCCATGAAACAGGTTCTAAAATTTCTGAGTGCTGTTTCTAGGTTGTATTTGCCTCTGTTACTGGCCTTCTTACATTCAGTTCCTTTTAATCAGTGCTGGTTTTTGACTGTCATACACAAATTTTTTGGCTTGAATCTGAAGACTTGCAATGGAGTCTTGAGATGCAGAGTCTTGCAGGGATCTCAGTTTTATCCTTTCATGCAATCCTATTCCCTGAGATTCGTGTATAGGAGCAGGTGGCCATAGATGCAAGTGCTCTCCTTTCACTCCATTTTAGAATGATGCCAACTGTTTCTGGCATCTGTCACTCTACAGAATGCTTGATATCAATTGTCTCAAAGTATTTGCTCACTTTCCTTACCAAAATGTTGTAAATTGGACAGTTAAAAGGCGAATAAATTGCATTCCCCATCTAAATCCTCACGGACAGTGTTAATTATGAGTATATACTTGTTATGTCTCCTTAGTTCAAACACTCACGTAGATAAAAAAGACTTGGGAGTTTGAAGTGGATCAAAGGGGTTCAGTGATTTCAGCATACACTGGGTCTGCCCCTCTGGTCCCACCATCAGCAAAAAGGACATTGAGGATCAGGGCCAGCATCATTAATATATACCCTGTTTTGTGCAGAGCAACAGAAGAGAGACATCAATGGCAGAATAAGCTTAGTAAGCTGCCTTTCAGACCCAAATGAACCGAGAAATTCAGATTTATCCCTGAGGAGAATAGCACCGTTTAATTTACAAGGACAGCTTATAATACTGACAAGGACAACACAGAGATGTGCACTTCAAATCTTCCAGTGAACAGGAAGGCTAGAAAGATATAAGACTAAGCAACCTGATGGGTTTCTGTTTTAATTAAAACTGAACTGATTTCAAGGGCTTTCCCCAACACTTCTCCCTCAGCCTTCTGTTGTAACATCACTGTGCTGCTTAAACAACTCAAGATTTTTTATACTAAAAAGACAGATATTTATGGCTGTTGCTTTTATGAATTTCTTATTTTGTGGTATTGCCTACTGTGCAGTTAAGAGCCCCTTGACATGAATGGAGGAGTCTGTAAGAAAAGACCATTACTGCACAAAAAGGTTGACAGGCTTTAAGTGACATAAAAATGGATAGAGGGCAATAGCTATGCTGGTTGAACTCTCTTAACAACAAAACCCCCTTGTGTTGTATTATTTATGTCTTCCAACAACATGGCATTAGTCTTGATGCTGCAGAACATGGTATTCTTTTTCTCAAATGCAAGTCGCGGACACAAAGATTTTCAAAGGGTTTTTTTGCACTTGTGGCTCTTTGCAGTTACGCCATGAGATGCTTGCAGAGATGAGGGAGTATCTCTGCTGGAGCTGGCTCCCTGTAAGCTTAGCCTGGAGCCAGGACGTAGTTGAGCAAGATAGAAGATATGCTCCCAATGGCTCCACACAAGCTGGGGATCTGAAAAAGTAGGAATACGCTCCTGGGGTGTTGCTCTGGGGAAGTCATACTGTTCGCCTGCCTGATCCAGTAAAATTGCCCTCAAGTTCTATTTGCACACCCAGGCCACCGTCTTAAAGATCTAAAAGATCTAAAGCGCATCTGACAAAATTACCACTGGAATTCGTAATGCTGTACTTTACAAATTGGCTCAGACTCATACCATCAGAGGCATCTCTGTGCAAGGATTCTTTGACTTTTTAGGAAAGGGATAGGCAGTGTTCAGGGCAGACGACTTTCCCCTATTACACTGATTGCTGGAGACTGGTTGTAAACATGATTTCTGTGTTGGTTTTCAGGAACTGTATACTACAAGACCATAAAACTACAAATTTTCCTTTTATTTCCATAATCTTGCATACACAACCTTTTCTACCAACACAGAAATATTCCAGACCCATATCCACCACCTCTAGTAACACATGGGACAAAGGTGTCTGACTCATATTTTCTCGGTTTTTCTTACTGACTTCAGCTTCTAGGCTAAAAGCTGGAGACTTATGAGAGGATCTGTGGAAGATCAGTGGTTCCTGGCCAGTATTCAGGAATGAGCTAAAGAGCATCAGCTGAGGAGAGACTGAGAGTAGCAAAAAAAATCAGTAAGCTGTGCAAAGTTGATGCCCAGCTGGTCATAAATGTTTTCAGAGGAGAGATCTGAGAAAGCAAAGAAGGTAAAGACAAAACAGATTTTCAGAGCAATGGCTTGAGCAGCCTGATACTACCAGAACACTGCCTCTTCTTGCTTCATCCTCATAAATGGGTGTATCTACAGAAATAGATAGTTCACTCAAGCAGGATGTGAACTTAGAAAAAAGCTTCACTGCCCTGAAGTGGCTTATCATAAGTAAGCTTTAGTTCTTGTGCCATTGATATGAATATGTCGCTGTATTTGAGCTGATACCCTGAACACAAGCTAAAGTAGTGTTTTCACATCTTTGTACAGCATCAGACTCGCTTCAAGCCAACTTGGAGCACATCAGAGGAGCCAGAGTCTGTCTGGACCTCTTTCTGCAGGCAAACCATGTAGTGATTCTGGTGTGATCGATGATGCCGAGAGAGCAGCCATGCAGAGCCAATGATGTAATGCTTGTGCACTGTGTGGCACTTGGTGGCACTTCCGTACGTACCTGCTAAGTGCTGCAGTTTTAGACATATTACTAAGGTGAGAGCAAGGGGAACTCTCAGTGTAGACTGCAGTATTGTAGATAAAAAGTAATAGTGATATCCCAATAGCAAGCAATCCATGCTGTGTTTCCATTCAGGGAGGGACAACTCCAGCCCCACATTGCCCTGTTTAGAGGCCAAATCAAATCTGCAAAGGCAAAGGAAAACTGGCACCTCTGTTGAGTCACCAAGCTGGGGGTTCAGGTGGACAAAGAAACCATGTGTAGAGTATAAATGTCATCTAGCTGTTTTCCACGTCCACGATAAGATAAGGTGAATCTGACCTGAAAGTGCCAATGTCCCTCACTGCCATTCAAGAGAGCCCAACATCACACAAGATGCAGACTTCTGTTCTTGCAGATGTCTAGCAGAGCTGAGGTGATTCCTTCCTCCAACAACCTCAGTTCTCAGTGATACACTGCTAGGACAGCTCTCCTCAACTTGTAGAAGACTTTCAGGCTCAGAGCCTGAGGTGAGGTGAGACTGTTAAAAACCTTTGAGCTTTGGCCCCTAAAGAAACATATTTCAACAACTGTACTCTTGCCTTTTTTTTTTTTTTGAAAGACGTTTTTTTCTTTTGTAGGGATGAATCCCAAAGGCCATTGAAACACATAAAGGTCATGTCTGTATGTGTAAAGTAAGAGACCTGAATGGTCTTTTCTTCTCTCCTTTGTAGGACATCCCAAGCAAAGGCCAACCACCCCAAGGAATGGATTCTCCCCCAAACCAGGAGAGGGTCGAGACACTGAAAAGCAGTTCATTCAGAGACTGAAGGAAAAGTGTGATGAGCAGTCCCGGCAATTAATCAATATCCAAGATGAACTTAAAAGGGCCAGCTGTGGCTTTGATGTTTTTGCTATAACAACACAGTACTTTTTCAGGCAGGTAAGTGCAATGGGTGCTTCTTATCATTGAAAAGATTCTTTGCCTTTACACCTGTCACTTGCCCACATTTATTCCACAGTCATTGAAAATTTGTTCTTGGGACCAAAACATGTCATTTCTTTACAATGATTATTATGAGAAGGGAATTTTAATTTCATGGAATCGTAGAAAGAAAATCTACAATGACAAAGGAAATCTGGCACCTCTGTCAAGTTACCAAGCTTGGGGATTGGGTAGCCAAAGAAATTATGTGTAAAGTGTAGATGACATCCAGTCTCATAAGAATAATTTTATGCTATATATTGGAAAATAAAAGTTCCGGAACTTGGAAAAGGAAGAATTTTGAGTGAAGTATTTGTCACAAGCAGAGTTTTTTAGGAGTAAAGGAGATGCAGAAACTTAAAAGCCCCAGTCTCTGATTGCTAGAGCTGGAATGGAAAGTGTAACAGAGATATTAATACTTGTGAGCAACCAAAGTTGTTAGATGAAGGAAATTATTTGATTTCCCTCAATAACTCTCTACTCTTCCTGTTCACCATGAATCAGGCAGAGTGTCCCTGTTCCAGGGTTGCCAGTTCCTGAAGATGTTAGAATAGCATTATGTCAGCATGTAGATTGTACGCAGCAGGCATAGCAAATATGAAGAAAATGTTGCTGGTAATTAGAGAACCTTACTTATTTACTCACGTCAAAATGAATAAATTTTAAGATAACCAAAGTAACCATGCAGGACTTGAAGGTATTGCTTGTTTCAAAAGCTGTTTAGTGATCTAGGAAATGTATCTGGGCTCTGAGGTCCAGGCCTGGTTCACACAATGCCCATGTATTTTATAACATCCCAGGTTAAGCTGGTGTCCCAGCTACTTTGTAAAACAGGCAGACAATCACCAGCAGTAAGACCCAAGGTTCAGATAATATCATTGATTGCCTCTTTGTCTACTTCTGGAAGAGACAAGAATAAATTTTCAGTGTTATATGGGAGAAAGAAAACCAAGGAAACAAAACCTAAATTCAACCAGTCTTAAAAATGCTGAAATACTTTAGTTTTGGGGGTTTTTTATATTAGTGGGAAAGGTTACCTTTGAATAAATAACCACAGTTCACACTGTTCCCTAAGTGGGAGCTGATCTTGCCGGGGGAGATTCACTGAGCTGCAAAAACAGGGAGTTTTTAAAATGTCCTAAATATTTTAAATACCTTCCCAGGAGATCTTCCCCCTCTATTTTTCTTTAGACTTCACATTTCTGTATGACAGGACTTCTTGGGCATTTCTAAACAGTTTTGAGTGGGTTTTGGGGGGTTTATTTGGTTGGAGTTTTTTTAGGTTTTTGGGGTGTTTTTTGGGGTGTTTTTTTGAGCTGACTGTGGAGTATCCTTGTTTAAATCAGAGGGAAATAAAAAAGGGCAGAGCATTGTCAGCTCAGCTTTGTCTACGCATTTTCCACTGGGGAGAGATTTTTCATCACGTGCCTCATTCACAGTTTGCTGAAGGAACCCGTGAAGCTTGGGCATATCTCCTTCATCTCTTCCGGATGTTTTAAATGAGAACAACTGCTGCAACTGAGCTTTGAGATGACTGTCATTCTGTTGGTGCATGTTGGATCTGTCCTGAAAATCCCTCCTAAATTGAACAACTCAGGTGTCTTTATTTAATGGCATCCTCTCCAAGTCCTGGCCAAGCATAGCTGCATCTCGTGTTCCCAGCTCCTCTGTATTATCAGGCCAGCTGGGGATTGCAGTAATGCCCCTTTGAGTGCCTGGAGGTGAAAAACAATACACCTGTAGAATTTAAACGCCCTCAGGCTTGAGCAGGATTAGACACAGATTTTTTTCAGATCCACCCAGATGTGGTACCTCCTTTAGGAGTATGGTTGCTTTAGGCTCCATTTTGAGTGCATGCAGGCAGGTGAGCACTTCATGAAGACTATTTAAACTACCAAAGATGTGAATTTCTGCTTGAGTTTCTTGCCTGTCTCATCTGAGACTTCCAGGGAGCACTAAGGCTGCTGCAGTCTTCAATTCAATGCTTAAGAGCCTACATGCAATGGGACAATCTGGGACTACTCAGGCAGTTGTGTAACTGGGCAGTCAGTTGTCTTGTGACATAGACACAGACTTACAAGTTTTTGAGTGTCATTTGAAAATACAGTCTGTAGACATTTTCTGAGATGGCATTATTGTCTGAAAGCTGGAGCAAAATTGAGTTAGCTGGCTTTGAGTTAGGGCAGCGTGGAAAAAAACCCCACTTTTCACATTATAAAAATAATAACAATTGTGTGTGTTTGTTTCTGAGAACCCTGCAGGCAAAATGGTTGAGGTCTGAGTGGAACTGCAGTTTGGCAAAGGAAAAACACTCAGTCAAGAAAAAGGTGCAGCCTTATTCCAGAGAAGTTTGGGGTTGATTTGTCCAGCTGGCAGTTCCACTCTGTTAGCAGAGGGCCCCTCCCATTTTGGTACTAGGGAGACTCTTTTGGGCTGATAGTTATTTGTGTCCAATGTTTCTCTCTCCTTATATCACAACAAAATAATGTTCAAAACATAGATTTTTCTCAGATTTGGACCTAAATTCTGTTGGAAATCATGCTCCTAGGCAGCGAGGATGAGCCTGAGTCCTAAAGACAGCCAGTGTTTTGCATGCAGGTAGGAATCTGCCCATGCCTGTGGCTCTCTTGTCTTGCTCACACTGTTTCTGTCCTCTCTCCAAAGCTGGGGAAGGCACCAATGCAAGTGGTCCAACAGACATATTTAGCTGTAAAAAGATAGTGTTGGTATGTAATAGTGTTGGACAACACTAGCAGTTTCTTTGAGTCCTTTAAGATTACGTGATCATTTTCTTACAATTTTTTTGGATTTGTTTTCTGACTGTTTCAGACCACTGCTGAATGGTGTCCTGGAATCATCTCTTTCTCAGTTGAAAATGTTCTTAATTGGCAAGATTCTTTTAATTGGCATCTAGAAGTGCACAACTTGTGGCAGTATTTATTACAGACCCATTAAATACCAGCTAAACCAATTTTCTGTCCTTGGGAAAAGCTTAGGCAATCAAAGTATGTGATAACTGAGTTAGTAAACACAAAAAAATTAAAGCAGTGGGTCTGACATAAGCATGAAAAGTAATGATTGCAGTGCCTGTGCAGAGTGTGGCTTTTAATTATTATTTAATTAGCAGATGTATTAGCTTAAGACCCTCATATATGCACATGACTCTTGCTGACTTTTGGAACTGCTTCAAATTAATTCTGAAGAAGAGCAGATTAAGTTTGTTCTTAATGCTGTCAGATGTTCATCTTGCCGATACAACCCTTGTGCTGTGCTGGTACTCCAAAGTGAACAACTGACTGACGGGAGCTGGAGTGATATCAGGAAGACTTTTTAGAGCAAATATCTCTAGATTCCTGATCTGGATGGCTCCTCACCTGCTCTGGGTTGTTAGCCCAGTGATAGTGACAGTCCTGGCCCAGTTTCAGCCCTGTTCAATGAAGTGGCCAGCAGTGGTCTCTCTTGGAAGTGGTAACAGTGCCATCTAAAGGAAAGTAACCCAAAGTGACAAATCCTGGAGGGAAAATCTTTCCGGATATAAATAGGGAGGGGAAAAAAAAAAAATCCACTTTCATGTCTCTAGTACACTCATAGAAATGTTTGTGTTGAGAGCTGTTGTGGCTGAACTGCACTGAGGTCCTGGAAACTGGGCTAATGGCTCTCTGCCATCCAGTCAGCATGTGGAAAGTGGAGTCCTACTTCTGCCTCTGAAATTACAGAGGAGGACTCTAGAGCTACAGTGCATGTGAGAAGAAGGGATCCTTTCTGGGCTGCAGACACCAAAGGTTGGAGCAGGCAAGGGAAGGGGTTATGCTGGGGTAGTCTGTCTGCTCCTCTGCTTGGGCCTGGAGGGGTTTCCAGATCTGCAGCGTGGCCTCTTGGTGTGGTTTTCATCATGGGCAAGAAACTGCTCAGGACAGGTTCCAGCACATGAGCGCAGTCAGGTCATCTGGGAATGGAGGAATCACACAGATATCCTGAAAAAGAGTGGGAACAACACTGCAGTGCTTGATGGCATCCCAGAACTGTATGCCTACCAAGACTGGGAAAGGCATGTCACCAGTAACCAGAGTGTGTTTGTCTGCACATCTAATTGTGGGTACAGATTACGTGTCTTTCAGAAAAGTAAACACACACATCAATATCCTGCAAAACCTGGGATGGGCACAGAAAACCTTTTCCCTCATTCAAACAACAAATAGGTGTGTGCTTGTATGTCTTTTTGAGAGTTATGTTCCTGTCCTGTGAATGGACAATATGCCACCCAGTGTCATGTAACATCCTTGGCCAGATGCTTATGACCACTTATGCCAGAGGCAAATTTGGTCATGCTATTTATAAGTCACCTGGCACTTCCCACCATTGACTCCAAAACATTAATTTGGGCTAACACTCCAAGGGATTATCTCAGGCTAAGCTGAAAATGGTTTATTTTCACAACTGTCTCAGAGAATAAATTCAGGAGAAATATATCTGTTGTTCGTGCCTGGTGGTGGCAGAGTGGTAAGAAGCCAGCACTCATCAGAAACATTGACCTTCTGGCTTTCAGGGGTAATGCTTTCCCAGCATTTGAAAAATATGTTTGAATCTGGCCCAAGAATAACCCTAAGAAAAGTGCTGTTCCTCCCTCCTCACGCTTACAATTAGGCTACATGTCCTGCACTGAGCAAGTTCATTCTTTTCATTGGTCCTGATGGAGACCAGAGCAGTCAGAGCAGCTCAATATTTTCATTCTGTACCCTGAAAAAACATACACTTTGGACTCATCAAACACTGGCATTTTATTGCAAGGAAAACAAAACACTTTGTTTACTTGGGAGGAAAAAAAATAGAAAGAAGTTCTGTCATCATTTAGAGCTTTCTAAGCTGCTTTTTAAGGAGAAATGCACAAGATTTGGTATGTGAGGCAATTAGTTATGGTAAAGCAGAGCAGTAAGAATCCAGAGGTGTATTCCTTTATTCACAAGCATTACAATGAAGGCTCTATAGTGCAGATACTATGGGATCTACAGGCTACTCATGCATGGTCAGTTTACCCATCCAAGGAATGGATCAGTTTATCCCAATCCAAGGAATGGATTGGGATTTGTGAAAGGAAGGAAATCACCTTCTTCAGGCCCCCTGCTTATTTGCTGTGTATGCTAAAAGTCAGGCAATGAGTAGGTAAGGTGCTATAGGAATGGAAACCTTAAAGCAGCTGAATATCATTCCCCCCCTCATCCTTTGGGTACCTGGATATTACACTGCTTCCAGACAGCACGGCCAGCTCTGCTTCAGGCCCTGCAAAACAGAAGGAAAAAGGTGTAGGGAACCTATTGGCTTCTCCCTGTGTCCTCAGCAGCCTTCTTAGAGACACTACTGTGACCAAACGTGCAAATTTTAGTTTTAAGAGGTGGAAGAACATGCTTCCCTGGCAAGCACTGGTGTAGTTATATGGCCTTGTTTTGAAAAAAACCCCAAATTAGACTATGTTTGTATCCTTGACTGGAGAAGAATTTTGTTAGTTACACATAAATATTTCAAATTTTTAGATAAAAAAGAAATAACCCCAGGCATTCTAATGCTCCTCTTGAAGAGGTTTTAAATGGCCATTAAAAATTAAAAGCCTCTTTATTTACATGTTGTCCTTGAAGAGAAACATATTTAGCATGTGTGCCAAGCATCAGGTAAACGTGAATTTATTTTTTCCTTTTGTTTGTATTATCGATCTCTGTGTAAGCAACTGACTTTGACAGCCTTGATTTTATACTGCATTCAGAGGGAAAAACAGAATAAGAGTCAGAAGTGGTGCTTTTGACATTGGCAGCCTCCATGTGGGATATATGTCTGAGCTCGAGGGATTTGGCAACACATTGGAAGTGGTATGAAAAGCAATGATGAGCAATAGGGTCCAGTGCTATTGTGGCCTCTCATCATGCAGAGGGCAGGAAAAACCCAAATCACAGTGTTTTCATGCTGTTCTTTAAGTTCAGTTAAGAAGTCAATGGAAATGTGTACCTCTTCTAAATTCCATGCATTTTAAATTCCTCTGTTACAGCAAAGAGACAATATCCTCAGATCAATCATCATTTGGTTTTTGGTGTTTTGTTTTTTGGAGATGTTTTTCTCTGATTGATTCATTGATTACTCCCCAGAGACACCCTACCAAGATTTCTAGTAAGAATGTAACAGAACGAAGGTTTCACAATTCAGTGTAGATCAATAGGTGCAAGGTTCATATATGAAAGTATTAATCACACCAGAAGCTGAAGAATTTTTCTGTTTCCATGAGAGAACAGAAATATTTAACAACTGAAAATTTACATATACCTTTCAGGAAGTAAATAAGGAAACGATAACTTTCATTAGCAGTGGGGTGGACAAGACCTGGCTGTCCAGGTCAGAGGGATCCCATCCTCTCTTTGGGAGTCAAAAAGCAGAGCCTCCCTTCAGAGGCAAACCTTTCAGCACATCTCTTACATGCATATTTGTGTGCATAAAATATTTGTGACAAGACCAAGTGTCACTCTTTAAAGTTGCTGTAAAGGGGGAGGCCATGCCTCAATTCACAGATAATCTTCAAAAGTCATTCCAAAATGAAATCTTTTGAACAGAAGTTTAAGGAAGGTCGCAATCAGCCTAGAGAGAGGTCAAATACCAACTTCCCTTCCCAGAAGAAGCAGTGATCACTGAGTAACTTGACACATCTTTACATGCTGGTGGTTGCTTTTCAGTAACCTGTCCCTCTGGCAGGTCCATGTCTCTCTCTTCCATGTGGCCAACCTCAGGCATCATCTGATTGCTCATTCTGTGGCTGAAGCCTCACCCGGAGATGCCCATCGTAGCATCCCAGGAGCTCTCAGACCCGTGGCCTTCCCAACCTTCTCCCTGCTTGGATTTTCACACCTCTGGCAGCAATACTTTTGTTTGGTGGTTTTACATCCCCCTCAGGGCAAAGTGGCATGGCTTCATTAATATAGGCATGTCCAATAATTACCTATATAGGCTTTATAATAATATTGGTAACAATGATCAGTGCAATAGAACTTCAGTTTTTTCAAGTGATCTTAGTGCTTCTACAGTCTAAAAAGAGGAACAATTTATTCAATTTGTTATCCATAACAAAGGTCTGGCAATGCTAAGTGTTCATCAAACTAACTATGTGCCAGCTTTTTAATTTCAGGAATATTATGGTTTCAGCCATCACAAAACATAAAGGCTAGCCTCACGTAAAAAATCAATTTTTATCTTCTTATTTGCCAGTGGAATACAATCTGTTTAAGTTAACATTAGCTTGTGTTCAATAAAATTACACAGAACAAGGAACAAAAAGGTGACTGGATTGAACTGAGTGTGTTGAAAACAGAAAGCACTTGGTTGACTTAATGTATTCCTCTTTGTTAATATTTGAGCTCTATGTAGCATTCTTAATAGAAATTAAGGCATTAAAATTTTTTTTATTCCACAATTATCCCAACGAGTGCTAGATATTTTGAGGATGACATAAAGATGATGTTTCAGTTCTGGAGCATTTAGCATCTAAATACGCAAAAGCCTGATTAAAACTGGGGTGTCAAAGTGACTGAGTCTGGAGATTACCATATATTCTGTTCCTTAGGGGATTTATATAGGAAGACAGGCACATGTTTGTGTGCGTGGATTCACACGCCCGCATGCACCCAAGCACACCGTGCAGTGGGTTCTGCTTTCAGGAATCCTCTGGGAACAGGGTCTGTGTTTCCAGTGACTGTATAGGGGATAGGGCTGGAGCACCAGAGGGCCTGGGATCTCCAACAGGGTCACAGTGACAGGCACCACTGGACAAGGACAGGACAGTGAGATGTCCTTCCAGTGCATCACTCAAGTGCAATAGTGAGGACAACCAAGAAGTCAAAGCAAACCCACATACAGCAGGAGGTGCAGAGGCAACAATGGTTGTGTGTATGCAGCTCCGTGAGCTGTAGCAGAGAGCCCAGTGAGCAGTTTCCCTTCTGCAGGCAGGGATACTCCCACTGTTCATGTTTATTTACACCAAACGGGTGTGGTGAATATTTTACATCCCACACAGGTTTGTCCCATCTGCCCTTGTCGGTGTTTCCTGTGGTGCGGCACACATCTCCAGGCAGCTGCAGAAATGAGCAGCAGGACGTGTCCTCAGCAACACTGCTGGGCTGATGGCTGCTTCTGAGGCAAACAGGCTCCACAGCTCTTCTTATTACCACACTCTGGTTTCATCTGTGAGGGAAAATAAGATGTGTTCCTTCCTTGCTTTGTTTTGTTGGCTTTTTTTTTTATTGCTTAGTACTCTACAGTCAATGAGTAGACCCAGAGGGATGCTTCTCCTCAGCGGATGTATTGAGTGTGTCTGCCCATGGATTGTACAAGAAGCCTAGGCACTTTTGGTGTGCTGGCTGGGGAGTGCTGCAGTTCACCACCACTTACCAGAGAGATGCCTGAACTTGAACCTTTTCTGGGACTGGAGATGCCTTTATACATTTGAGTTTTGGTGCCCCAGGCACTTGGTTGCATGCTGCAGGAGGACCCATTTGGTCCCACGACTCTTCAGTTCTGTGCAGGGTCTTGGCTTCCCCAAGAGTTGAGAAAATTCTTTTTCCCCTTCATATGGAGTATTGCCTCACCTGGCACATGGGACATTCTTCCTGTGCCTGCCATAGGCACCTTGCTCAGGTTGAACCTTAGCCTGGGGGATTGGTCTGACCACAAGATGGTTAAATAAGCAATGATCCCTTCAGCAGCTGAAGCTGGCTGCATTTCTGGAAATGGTTTTTGAAGTTTCTTGGAAAAACTTGTGTAATGCTGAGCTGTCTGCTTTAAGCTGCCTCACACTTAGCAGCCAGGCAGGAGGTAAGCACCAAGGCAGGTCTTCTAATAGGCAAAGCTTCCCAGTCCTCTGGAGATGCAATGACAACCCACAGATAACTGGCAGGTGAGAAAAACATATGCTTGATAGGTGTAAGTGTCTGCAGAGTTATTCTGCCCTGGAAAGTAGAAGGAAAATGTTTAAGAGGGACTGGATGTTGTCCAAATATCTCTGCATTTCCAGTGGGATCCATGTTGCAAAACAAAAATGTTTTGGGATTTCCTTCTGCTCTGACTGTAAAAAAACAGAGATCACCTCCTGATTTGGTACAAGTTTCCAGATATTTGGCCTGATTTTTTTGCTTTCACCTCTTGCTAACTGGTGTTCTTAAAAACAAACACATTACAAATGAGCATAACACATCCAAAACAATGGCTAAATGCATGAAAAGTATTCATTTAGAAATAAACATGGAATAGTTGGCTATATGCCATATATTTGTGTAGGTGCCATACATATGACTATAATGTTTGAACTTCTTTCCCATAGTCTTGGAATATCTTCTGTTTCATGTAAAACCTAATTTCCCAAATCTTTAGTTAAAATGAAGTACTAGGAGTTACTGAGTGTTAGACGCACTTAAAAAAAATGTTCTTTTTCCCCTGCTCCAAAGGCATCTTTAAATGTCATTTGTAGAAAGACTGCAGATTATTTACTGTGTTCCCTCACCACTGCATACTCCTAAGCTAGAACTCTCTGCTGATACAACTCCCTGTCTCTCCAAAATTACTGTCGCAATCCCAGGAGGTGAGAGTGTAAATATCATAAGTCCTCTCATGTAGATCAATCAGCAGATGCGTTCTGAGCTGACGCACAAGAGGGATTTTGCAGAAATGTAGTGGAACTTTCCCTGTTGATTAAAATTCCTGGCAGATGTGAGGTTGTTCCAGTGCAAAGCAAGGCTTGAAAATGGATAGACTCTGACTACTATTTCACCTTATGTGCTTCAAGACTGTGTGCCACCTCTGCAAAAACCTCTCGTATAGACATGCTGACAGAAATGCAGCGCTTCCTTTATAAGTGAAGTTCTGATTTGACCTTCAGTTTTTCAGGTGCAAGTTCATATCCCCATTGCAGTCCATGTAGATTGTGGTTACAGATTTTAGCAGCTGGAGAGCCACATATTTGATGAGTGGACTGCAAGCTGCCTGCACTTTTGAGCATATCAAACCAACACACTCACATTCCCACTGCACTGGTTTTGAGTGATGGATGCAGCAAAGCCAGGCTGAATCCAGCTCTGTCTGGAACTGTGATCTGGCCATCACCTGGAAAGGAGTAACCCTAGGAGTAATTAGAGTTTCTGGTGTCAGCACAAATCAATGTGAGCTCCTATTGTGAAGATGTGTTATGAAAAACTGTCAGGATCTTTGGGTGAGTAAGCAGAGACGCAAATGAGGGGGTGATAACACCTGCATGTTCAGCACTGGGGAGACTGATACTAAATATATGGTATTTAGCACTGGTGCTCACACATCTTCAGAAGACAATGAAAAAATGGGGAGGAAAAAGAGAAGAGTAATAAGCAACTCTTGAGATCTGGAAAAATCCCTTGTTGTGAAAGACAGCAGAGAACAATTGATTTTCTTTGTAAAAAAGGGCAAACTGGCTTGAGTCCAGAGCATAAGAATCCTCATAAGAAGGTACTGCTGTGTACCAGAAAGCACTTTCCTCAATCAGGGGAAAGTTTAGCAGAAACCACTGTGTGGAAGCAGAAGCTTTGCAGCTTCAACATGTGAAGGAAGCACAGACTTTTAGGACTAGAGATGATCAGTTATTAGAATAAACCACTGTGAGAAGAGAAAGTAGATCCACACTTGCATGTCAGCAGTTTGCCAATGGATGTCTTTGTAGAGGGGATGTTTTCAGCAAATGTAGTTATGGAACAGCAATTATGTAAAATATCATGTCCTGTAATACAAAAATCATATTATCTGATTGAAGCATCCCTTTGTCGTTTGTCTTTAGAGTCTAGAAAGATCTGTAGGTAGCAAGAATGTTCGGACATATAATTTTTGGTGATGCAATATGTGTTAGAGGGAAGGTTGGAAGCTCTTTCCAGATAGATGTCAGAATGAGTTTTCCATGCAGAACAGCTTTTCATCACATTCTCTAATGCAGTGATACTTGCACCTTCTTCTGAGTTTTCTGGCAATAATCACACTCAATGCAGGATCTAGATTAGCAAGACCGTGACTCGAAGATATATATATAAATGGTAATTATTGTGTTCGAAGGACATTTTTGCTGTCCTTTCAAGTGGAAAGTATATCTCCTTGATACCCTTTCTGTGCCCTCACAGCCATCCAAGAGTATGTAGCTGCAGTTTTGAATCATATACCCAAAGCACAGCCTGTCTCTTGCTTAACCCCCCTTTCAGGTCTGAGATACCTGGTTCCAGAAATGAACTCTATAAGGTTTCAGCTGCAATCCTCCCAAAATTCCTTGGCCTTGCTCTCACCTCTGAGATCTGATTCATGTGCTGCTTTCTACAATCACTTCTCACACATCATAATTTCAGAAGATAGTGGTGTGGTTATTATAATGATTTGAGAACTCTTTATTATGGTTCCTTCTTAAAACCAGCTCTACAGAGGAGTTAGTATAAATGATGCATATCTAAGATGAGTTCTAAATATCATCTAAGGTAGGCTTTCTTTGTATAAAAACATCCCAAGCCCACAGCTGATAATTTGAATTCTCATTAATGGTAGTAAGTACTATTCCTCTCAGCAGAGCACTGAGAATCTTTCCAATAGGAGAAACTTAGTCCATGTAAAGCCACTGGAATTTTTTGCCACTGACATTGCTGTCACAGGATGTCAGCACTTGTCCCTGGCTCTGCTTGGCCTCAAAATACAGCAGCTTGAAGTTGTCATTGGCTTTGGCCCAGAGTAAGTCGGGAGTGGAAGAGAGGAGATTACCTGTTTGTTGGGAGAAGGGAACATTTCTCTGCAAAGCTGATTTAAGAAAATGGCCATCTGCTTCTGTCTATTCAGAGGTTTGGAATTTAGAAATAGCCTTGCAGGGGATGTATTTCTGGGTAGAGGGCAGGTGAGGAGTTCAGTGAAAACACGCATTTTTCCTCATGATCTTGTTGTATAAATGATATTTCATATGAGGAAACGTGAATTCCCTGACAGCGAGAGCTAGTTCGTTTGGAATGCTTACTTTGTACTGTTCCAGACATCAAGAACTAGAAAACATAGTAATAAGGCATTGTTCTCTCATGAATTTTAATCCACGGCCTTGCAAACTACTGACACTAAAATAAATGTAAGGCTACACTAGCAGAAATAACAAAAGGCTGAAGGAATTCTGTTTAGACCCTCACATTCTATTTATATGAGAACTGAATTTTAAAAGGAGCTGGCTGGGCTCTCTCACTTGAGTAACACAGGGCATGTAGTCTGTGTTAATTTGTTAAATTCTAAAGTAAACATTCTAATCATCCAAATATGCAATAGCATAATTGTATAGTTGAAAAAGTATATTAAAAATGTTTGCTTCCATATAAGTTGCCTGAGGATCATTAAAACCTCATGGTACTGAGTAATGCACAAAATGTGAAACCTCACTCTAAATCCAAGGGAAATTGCCATTCTGGGGCCATCTGGCATGACTTTCAGCTCTAGCTGAATCATCTCACTGAAACTCATTACTGATTGCTCATGTCTTCAGAAATCCCCAAATCACTGTATTACATTTTCCGAATATTTTTTTTAAGTTAGGCAAGAACAAAAATAACAGCCCCAACCTGAAAATAACGAACCACGTGTGTGTGTCTGAAGAGGAATGTGGAGAACTCTGTTGCTAACGAGAGAGCTGCGCCAGAGAAAACTTATCATGCACCTCCAACAAGGAAAGTGAAATGTAATAGTGAATGTATTTGCTTTTCTTATTTCCTTGGGCCACTGTAGTTTTCAGTCTGACAAGATTAGGGTTCAGGGGCTCATGACAGGATTCTGCTCCTGGCTGACAGCAGTGTGGACTCCAGTCCTTGTCCTGGGGAAGTTGGCCCTGTGCTAGCAAAGTTGACTCTCCCCAAATTCACCACTTTAGCCCTGCTTTAGTTTTAACCCCCATCAGATTCAGTGCCCAAATGCTTGTGTGACCATAATGAAGCTAGGACAAAACAAGTGACCAGGGCAGGGAAAGATTAAAACACTTCCTTTGACAGCAGCACTCATCTTCATTGGTTTCAAACACTCACAGAAATATGTGACTGGCAATTTCAATAAGGGAAATTGGAAAGATAATTTAGGACTAGTTGAGACTGTTTTCAAATTATACTGCTTGCAGAATGGAAGAATTAACAATACTGACAACAAATCAAATTCAGTCTTTGAGGCCAATGTTTGGCTTTTATTGAAAAATAAATTCAGTCTCCCCACTTATCTGCAACTCTGTCAGTATACTCAGCTTCTCTCTTGTAGATATCAAAATTCTGACAAAGTCCACCTGCATGTTCTGTCACACAAACTATAACAGTGTTTGAGAAGAGTACATGCAGAGAAATAGGTTGTAATAATCGCATAAACTGTGCTGGATGTCCCTTCTCCTTGCCTTGCTCTTCCATCTTTGGCATGCCATTCAATCATTTTCTGAGCCTCCTGTTCAAAATGCATTACTGGAATAGCATTGCCCTATCCTACCTCTGCACTGGCTTAGACAAAATCCTGCCCCCACTGAATGCCGCCAACCAGGCTTCTCCTTGCGCCATCCTTTGGAGGTGCTGAATGTCGGTGTCACAGTCACCTCCCGCTGTCGACTGCAGAGAATGCCCGGAGGCAGCAGCTGCTGATAGCCTGACTTATCCATCACCCTCCAGAGCTGAGACATTACAGAAGTTGCAGTGTCTCAGTTATGCACCAGGCCATCTGAATCTGACTGTCACGTCTCTCCTCATTCCTGCAGCCTCCTGTTCCTTGTCTCCCTTCACCACTGCATATCCCTTTGTCCTCTGATATGCCATTTGCAGAACAATCTTTCCTTTCCCCTTAGCTTCATCTCCTTTTTTGAATCTGTTCTATGCTTTCTTTACCAGGTGAAGCAGGTTTTGAACTTCTGGTATACTCCACCTCAGCCTCTTCTCCCCATTATCTCTCTCTGTAACCCCATGGTGCTGCTTTCAGTCTCCTTGGTCCTCGCCTCTAACCACTGTTTCCTTCAGCTTTCTCCTTGTTTCCTATGTCTATTTCCATAAGCACTGGATGCTGCCCTTTCAACTTATTTCTAGAGCTGGCAGTCCCCTTGTAAACAGATTTGCATCCCGACATGTTTCCTGTACTGTCTTTTGCTGCTCATGCCCTCAGAGTGTTATCTATTCGAATTAAATATTTGCTTGACATACTTCACATGCTATGCCCCTCAGCAAGCCTTTCCAGTGTTTCATAAAGGATAAATAATCTGCAGTTCACTTGAGGATTTTCCTGCTCAGTGACACACATAGCTCAGTGTTACTACCTTTATCTCCCAGAGCTTTCCCAAGACTTTAGTTCTGTTTTTCATTCTCCATGGATCTCCATCTTCACACTTTGCCATATCTTTGCACTATGAAAATGCAGGGAAAGCACTATATCTCTTCCAGGAAGGTTAACCAGCCACCATAAAACAGGGAAACATCAGATGCTAATGGTTAGGAATCCAAATCTTCTTATACATGTTAGAATGTAAGTATAAAACCCTGATGAAAATATTTATTGTTTATGCTCTACAGAGCAGAGTGTATGCACTGATACGTAAATACCATTATGGAGCTAAAGAGAATAATGTGCCCCATTTGGGGACTTCAGTAAATTATAAAATATGGCTAATTTATCCCTATCTCTCCCAATTTAGCTCAGATAGATGTAAAATTTTGGAATTGCTTGCACAGGGAATAGGAATTGTATTAAGTGCATCATGGAGGAAAGCATTGATTCTGTCACTGTAGGGGAAAATTGCTGCCCATGGTGCCTCTTTACCATTAGAATAGGTTGTTTATAGACTAAACAACTCCCCTGGGACATTTAGGAACATGTAGATATCCTCCTTGGCCTTTAATTACCCAGGAGCTTTACCCTGTGAGGTGCTAACTACATTGTGTTTCCACTGGAGTCAATAAATATTGTAAAACATACCCTGTTAAGTCACTTGTTTTGTGCAATTACTTTTATGTTTTAAAATCTAATTTTATCAGGCTTCTTTCTTCTTATACTTGTTGCTAATCCTATAAACAAGGAACACCTTCCTTTGTGGAACTTACCTGCATTTTCTCTTTCCAGTAATGAAACAAAAGTACAACTTTTCTGAAAAGTGGTTTTTTAACCGACAGTGCAGGTTTTCCCAGTCCATGTTGATCTCTGTCTTACTCACAGACTTCTTCATTCTGCATTGAAGGGCAATGTGAGCCAGATCTGTTGGGACAGAGCTCCATGCAAAGCAGTTTTGGCAGAGGCACATTCACATTCTGGGTGTGGACCATCAGCAAAATGCGTAGCAGTATATTGGTGACAATGCACAGACAAGCAGTATTGCATGGATAGGAAAGGCTAGCAAAGTTCATTCCGGGCCATCAAATCCAGTCCCTCCCTGTTGCCAAATCCTATAACTTCTTCCCTAAAATGATCAATTTTCAGCTTGAAAGTCATTATATTTTCCTAAGTTTCTACCAGAGGACTGTTCCAGAACCTCTTGTGATTTAGGTATGCCCAAGTTCACACCCTTTTATTCTTACGTAAATACATTTTTTGACCTTGAAGTAGTTCTGCCTCTCTTGGTGTTGTCCCTGTATTTATAGAAAGCTATCATTTTCCAACTTTACTGTTCTTCTCTTAGAAGAAGCAGATGTGTCTTTACATGGCACCCCTCCAGTGGTGTGGGCTATATATTCCCTGCCTCAGAACTGCTATCCCCAAAACACGGGCAAACAGAACTGTGTGAGGTTTCAGGTGAGATCTCTATGTGGCTCTTCTTGAAGCATTTAAACTTCCCTCTTAGTCTTTTCTAGAGCATAAGGTTGTATTTGTTTTAATTCAGAGCTGTACCACAGACATAGTTCTTAGTCATCCCATGACTGGATAAGCAACACTTTTTTTTGGTGGCTTTTCCAGCTGATGAGTTTCTGTCCTCTACTTGAATTTCTTGTTATTTGTCCCTATGATTGGAACCTTAGTCTTCTCAGTATTCTGTATATCTTATCATGACCACTCCTATAGCCCTAAATAGCATCCAGCTTGACAAGCACAGTGTTTTGACTCGCCCCTTGATGAGCAGTGCATCCCAGCATCTTATTTACCCTAATGTTTGACCAGGGTCATAAGTGAGCGAAATAACTTTCCCCAAGGATTGATCTTTGAACAGCTCCATTTATTATCTCTGCTCAGCCCAATAGTTCCATTTACGGCAACTCCTTGCCCTCTTCCCCCAAAGGGCTCCTCTCTGCTTAACACTTCTTCAGCAGCTCCCAATCTTTCCCGGCCTGATGATCAATGTTGTGATTGGCAGCACATGGTCACTTGGTCCCCAGTAGGTGAGAGCTACATATTACCCTTATCTAAAAATATCAATTCTTTTGGTGTACAGAGGCAGCAGTCTGCACTGGTGTGGATCTATCTGCCTTTGGTGCTCTGTTGTGCTTCACAATGTTTTTTTAAAGTATTATTCCTCTCAGTATTTGATCTAAATGCCACATGCCACTGAAATTGGGCAGACGATTCTAGCATTTTAAAATTATTTAATAATTTAAAAATAATTTAAAAACCTTGTTTTGAACCTGTTGTTTAAAGTGCCCGTTCTCATAGAATTTGGGTGTAGGGGCTGTCCTCTCCTCTGATGTGCCTGCTTTGCTGAGTGTTTTGCTCCTGTGTCAGTTATGTTCACTTCCCTTTCTATATCCTTAATTCCTGAGACATTGCTGCCTTCAGGTGTGTGTTCAAAGTCCTCCACATGGTGACCTACCTGTCAGCATGCTGCCACCACAGAGACCCCTCCTAAATTCTTTCTTCATCCTCCTTGTTTGTGTGTTTGGCTGAGGAAGTGCTCTTTAAAATAGTTTCCATTTTCCATTCACTTTCTCAGCTTGGGTCTTTTCTCACCGTAATGCTGCATACCTTCACCTGAAGGACAAGGCTTAATTCAAACTGAGTTTGGTCTCACTTTCTCCAAAAGGATCTAAGCTGACCAAAGAGCCCAGCAGCTCTGCCAAACATATCCTTATCCCTTATCAATCCTAAACCAGCCTCTGGGGCCTCAATTCACCCTTGCAGAAGGATAACACATGATTTCTGCTTAATTGAAGGTTCACTTAAATGTTTTCTCTTCCAGTTCAGTGCTTAAGTGGTACTAAAGTGGTGCATACAGCTTGCTAGCTGATCTTTACCTTAGGTTTATAATCATGTGCAAACAGCAAATCCCCCATTATTAGGGAAGTATTTGAAGAAGATGAGTACTTCATTTTAAAAGCATAACAAAAGGAATAATGACTGGGTTTTATTTTCCTTGCCTGATAGTCAGACATGTGGATCTAAACACTAGTTCTAATAGCCAGCTCAGAGAAATGGTTGTGGTAATGTCTACAAGTGGTTATGTGGGATTTTTTCTATGGCAGTTAGAAAGTTTTGAGTCAGGATCTGGACTGTGAAAGATCCAGATTAGAGACTTTCAGGTTGTGTGGCAAAAAAAGAAGCTCCTACAATGAGGATGAAATGATTTCACCATACAAGGAAGTCTCTTTGTACCTCTACTCTGTAACTGTTCAGTAGCCAACCAAATTAATTTTCAGGTGCTGTAAAGAAAATTTGGCCTTGAACACAAATGTTAAAAGACACATACGGGGAGTGCAATTTTAAATTTGGTTTGGTGTTTGGGTTTGGGGTTTTGTTTATTTATTTGTTAGGTAGGGTTTCTATGTTGTTGTGTTTATTTGTTTTTAATTACTTGACTGTGATATTCTAAAACTTTAGTTGAAGTCCTGGCAGGGCTGACGAAGAGCAGAGAATAAGAAGTTTATATAAACTGGAGTTACCTGAGCATTTAAATGTAATTTTACACAGTTTTGGTGGATGTTCTTGTTGGTTCCTACTGTTTTCAAAATCATTTGGTGCATCACCAGTCACAGTTGAACATACATTAAAACAAAAACACCTGCCCAGAGAAGCACAGACCCGAGCATGTTTCCCACCAGAAGGCAGAGCTGTTCGTCACTAAGGGCAATGTCACTTTCTTGTATGTTTGGTAGTGATTGGGCTTTCAGGAAAATAGCAGTTTTCAGGTTTTGAACAGTGGACACAGCACAAATACCACCTTGGGTGTGAGTCATTGAACTCTTTTGCCTTTTTCCAGCATCGTCTTTAATGTAAATTGCTAGAGGAAAATATGTCATGCTAAAGGCAACAGCCCAGGAGAAGTGAGGCTGCTGCAGCTCCATGTCCTGGCTCCGGCTGAGAAAATGTGTTCCCAGTGGGCAAACAGATACAGACTGGACAGGCAACACACCCGTGTTTATATGCAGGTTAGGGTTCGGTTTAGGTTATGTGGTGTAAATACAGATATACACGGCCAAAAAGTTACGCCAGCCCTCGAGGATTACAGAAGTCTCTGGCTAAGCTGCAGAGATCTGTTTTTGCCATTACAAGGAGTCACCGAGGTCCAGAGGGTGTTGATCCTCCTCGCGATTTAAATAAACTACCTCAGGGAAACTCCTTTCAGGGAGATTAGAGCGTCTCGGAGGCCGGGGGACACCCGGGCTCGCGGGGACACGCCACACGGCCCGCGGACGAACCGGCGGCCGGTGTCGCGGTGTGGAGAGAGCCGCTAGCTGGCAGCGCCCGCGCCCGGCCCCCGCGGAGCCGCGCAGCGCTGCGCTCGCCCGGGGCCGCGCCGGCAGAGCCGCGCAGGACCGCGCAGGACCGCGGGACAGCCGTGCCCAGCCGCAGAGCCCGCACGGCGGCCGGGGGTGCCCAGTGCGGCAGAGCCGCCGTGCAGAAGCTCCGCGGCCGCGCTGCCCGGCGCAGGCAGATTTGGGAGCGCCGCGGCAGAGGGGACGCGCCGGCAGCGAGCGGGGCAGGCTGGGCTTAAAGGCGACAGGGACTACGGTGATCAGTGGCTGTGGATGCGGCATGAAGATGCGAACCCAGCGGCACCCCGGCTGAGAGCCCAGGCTCACGCTCGGATGTCACCGCGTTTGGGGCTGTCGCTGCGAACTTTCCAAGCCCGTCCGGGCAGCCGCTCGCCCCGGCGCTTCCCTGCGATGGCGCTGCTGGACGTGCCCTGCTGTGGGCAAGCCTTTGCCAGCCGGAGCAGCCTTTTTCGGGAGAGGCCGGATCCAGCGGGCGAGCAGAGGTGCGGCGGCAGGTCGGGCAGCGGGCAGCGCTCCGCGCCCGGCGGGCTCCGCAGCCGCCCACCCCGCGGCACCGGCCCTGCCCCGCTCCCGGCGCCGCGCCCCCGGCCCCAGCATCCCCCGGCGCCCCGGGAGGCAGCAGGTTGACAAGTCCTCTTGGCCGGTCCCGGCGCCCGGGGACGTGACATCCCTTTCGGACAGTGTCACTGCCCGGGGCTCATCCTCCGGGCCGGGCTGGCGGCAGTCCGGCGGGTGTCGGTCCGGGGGGTGGCTGTCCTGCCAGGATGGGCAAATGCTGCTCCACGTGTTTTCCCCCCTCTCTGTGCGAGGACGAAACGGTACTTTTGCCTCTTTTTTTTTTTTTTTTAGGGAAAGGGAAGGAAAGTAGTCGTGATAAGAGCCTGCGGTGCTGCTGCTTCTCGCTGGGGTTGGTGGCGGATGCGCTTCCCGGGTGCGGAGAGGGGAGCGATGCTCGGCTTGTTTGCAGTGTGCTGATCTTCCCTTCACCAGGGACAGGTCTAAGTGTCGCTTTCTCATGCACTGCAGTGCCTTACATAAGTTTTTCCTGCAGTCTAAATGTAAGGGTTGGATGCTCATGAAACAAGGAGGGACCGCTGGCATCTTCTGTAGCAACAGTCGGTTTGATATTTTGCTCTGCTTTTCATACATTTTTAATACCCATGTGGAGTACAAGTTATAAAGGAAACTTGCAGGGAGTTTTAAAGTTTGAAGAGAGATCGTTCAGCCTCTAGCTGTCCTGAAGTTTTACATCTCCCAACAGAGGATCTTCCAATCTAGGAGTAGTAAACAAGACAAAACTACCTGTTTTCTTATGTTTGTGTGAATCTAAATCAAACACATTCCTAGGCACCAAAATGGGTCGTGTAACAAATGTCAGTGCAGAAGTAAGTACTTAGCTACAGGCAGCAGGAAAATAGCATATGCAAGAGAAGTTGTGGGACATTTTGAACACATAGCTTTTCCCATTATTCTTCTGGAAATTTGCCTGGATTTTATGTACAGAAGAGTGAGAGAATGAATATATGCATTTAATTTGCTTAATAGAAAATATCTTGGCAGAAACACGTGTTTGTGCAGTGTATTCTGTTAGAGTTCGGCTTTTTGAAATATTGTTATTACTCTGGTAAATGAAAAACTGATAGTGTCTCCCATTTACCTAATAATAATTTCAAATATAGCTTGAGATATGCTACTAACCAGGTTAAGAAAAAAATGTGTGGTTTAATAAAAAACTTGTCAAAGTGCAGTCACTTTGGAATATCTAAGTGCTTGTAAACTTTAACCTAAAGGGTGTTATGAGGAAGGAGTACCTGACAACCAGCATGATTGAACAGCAGTGTTAAAACACCTATTTTTGAAGGAAGACTGTAGGTAATTTTGAATATCAGCTGCAGTGGGATTCAGTTATTGCTTCTACAAGTATCATCTGAAATAGTTATTGGTACAAGAGAATTCCCAGTGTATATGATTCCCTTTCCAATTATAACACCTTGCCACAGGGAAGTCTGAATACAGCACAACAGTGACTAAGCACCATTTGCAGGTCAGGGACTGGTTTTTTTTAATATTCTGAAAGCTCTGCATACAGAAAAGCTGTTCTGAAGGAGCAGTTTTAATAACAAGTGCCACAGAGCATCTGTGTGCAGAGAGTTTTCAGAGATACTGGAGAGGACTGAGAAGTGTTTGTACAGTCGAGACACTGTTCGTACATTTGGATCTTAAAATATAAGCAAACATGTAAGCTGGCAGGGTGGAGAGGCATGTCAATTTGGTAAGGTAACTCCAGGCTCCTGTGTTTACTTCCTAGCTGCTGCTGACTTCCTATGTGGGTCTGAGCAATTTTCTGATGTTTCTTGCCTGATCTGACCCATTTCCATTTCAGTGATGGATCTACTGTTACTTACCTATTGTTTAAAACTACCTGGAGGTTTAATTAATTAGTATTTCTAATTCATTAGTATCTCTCAGGTAGGTTGCAGTTCTCAGAGGAGAGAGACTCTAAGACAAAACTCGAATCCCTCCCCATCCCTCAATTATTCCTGGTCCAAGGTAAAATCTTGACTTTTCTTCATGATGATGTCTCCTTGAGGATGTCTACCTGTCAGCTGAAGCTCCGTGCAACTAAAGCAGAGCTTTTCATAGAACCATAGAATTGTACATGAGTTTGGGTTGGAAGGGACCTTTAAAGACGATCTAGTCTGAGACCACTGCAATGAGCAGGGACATCTTCAATGAGATCAGGTTTCTCAGTGCCCCATTCAGCCTCTGCCCACAAGCTTTCATCACTACTTCCTTTCTTAATCTGTTTGGACAATACAAGTATCTTGCCCATCCTCAGGTCCATATTAAGACATCCCCTACCAAGTTATTTTTCTAGGTCCTCACATGCAGTTATATCTAAATTCAGCTGATTCTTTTTCTGAGCTACACTGCTAGATTTGGACACTGTTATTTAATTGTATGAATTCCTGTTTTCCTCCTATACCTCTGCCTACCTGCCTGCCTACTTGCCTTGTTTTCTGGAGCACTTACACCAATGTAAGTCATGCCTCAGTCCATCCTCAGGGTATTTTGAGTTGAATGGAGAAGTCACATGTGCCATTTTCAGTCTCTGTTTCACTTGCTGAAATCCAGTCCAACATCAAACCTTTCACAGGAGAAATATTGAGAGGTCTGTATGCTATAAAGTGATAGGAAAAAGAGTTGCTAATGTGCCTTTTATTCAACAGAGCAGTTGTTTAAGCATAGGGCAAGCATATCAATATACCTGTTTTACTCTACTTTTTTTTCTGTCTGAGGAGATGGGACATATTCCAGACACAAGATTTAATTGTTATGTTGCAGAATTCAGGAATGAGGAAGTTTTTCTTCATCTTCGTCATCAGTGTAATCTTATTTTATGAAAATTACTTCACTATCAGAGTAATTTCTTGGGATGCAGCCAACAGAAGACCTTTGTCATAATTTTTCTAAAAACTAATGCAGTCTATCATTCATTAAAAGTTCATGAAAAGTAAATGCGACATTTTAATTTGCACAAAACCCATTGTTTTGGTTCCACTTTTTTGGACATAAAAAAATGAATTCCAGTTCACATCAAAGCAAGTTTTTTTTCTTCATTGCCATTTAACTGCTGCACTGGAAATGGTGTGTATTTGCACAATCTCCTTACAGGGTCTCTGGTCTTTTCACCTAATGAAAACTGGTGTGTACAGTCGCTAAACCTTACTAAACCTAAGTGGGGTTTGGCCCTTAGATGCTCACCCTCAGTGGCTCAACTCCAAGTGGTGATCTAGTAGAGAATCCCTACAGAGCTCCTTTGATATGCTGAGCCGTAGTGAACACAAAACTCCTGGGAGGGCAGCTTCTTACCCTGTCTTCTCTTTCAGATACTTTCTTGAGATAAATATTAATGAAGACTGATTAACCCAATGGGACATCCTTTTGACTTGGTTTCTTATCCATTTGTTTTGGGGAAGTTTTCCTTATGTGCTTGTGAATTTTTAAACTGCTCTGATGTTTTGACAGTGGATGTATAGGAATCTCAGCACTGAACCTGATAGCTTTACATTCCAAAGTCAGATCCAGTTATGCTCTACTGTAACATTTGGTTTCCTTAGTGCCGGCATTCCCAGTTCCCTGGCTACACTGGCAGGAGGTGCTGGTTATCTGCAGAGCCACACTGATGATAACAAGGAGGGGTTTTTGTGTTTTGCATTGCTGTCGTGTTTACAGTGTTGCAGGAACGTGTGCAGTCCAAACCCATCTTGTCTCACTGACAAAGCAGGCTGCAGTTACAGAAGATGTCGGGGATTTGTGAGTTCACTGCACATCCAGGAAACCGTGAGGCTGATTTGATGATCAGCCAGAACTGCACCTTGCTTCTCTTTCACAAGAGGAAGATAAGGACTCATGTGCTATTGCTCTCTAGAAGAACCCCCTGAGAAAGAGGGACTACTTAAGGCCTTGGCACTGAGGGCAACCCTTGCACATCTGACCTCCCAGGAAACATAAATATGAGGTCCTAAAGAGCAGACAGGAAGCTCTGACCAAAATAAAATACAATGCAAGAAGTATTGGCAGGGGAGTTAAATGACAGCGAAGGCACCTGAGCCATGCTGATCTGGCTGCTCGAGGTAGCCCCAGGGGCTGCTCTGCTCTGGAAGCCACAGCCCCAGTGTGATGGGAGGCAGACATGACCCTTCTGCTCTGGTGGGTTGGTGTCCATGCTGGAGCTTGAGTTATGGGATAGCATTTTTAAGCTGGCACCATGGCATTTCTCCAGGCTTTTGAAGAGGATCCCACCACCAAGTGTCCTCAAGGGTAGGAAAAACCTTATCTAAGATAAAACATCATGTAAAATGTGGAGCCTGTAATATTTCTTATGGGGGATCAAAATTTTAAACACTTTTCCTCCTAAAAAAGTAGGTTTTTTACTTGCTTTTAATTTTCCTCATGTAAAAGAATAGTAACAATCCCACTGAATTCTGCATATCTGTAGGTGCTGGTAATGATTTGTGCAGAGCTCCCTTGCTTTGAGTGGCTTTTGTTTCAAATAATGGGAGCTGGTAATTTGAATGGGTGCTTCCCCTCTGCAAGTCCTGCATCCAGTATATCCCTGTGCCTTCAAGGGCACCAGGCCTGGCAGTCCGTCAAGAGCACTTCTTAAAATGACTCCAGTGAGTTAAACAGGCAGTGTGGGCAGATGCAATGGTATTCCCCAAAAGGGGAAACCTTATCCCTATAAGGCTGCTGGTTTGGGAATCTGTGTGAAGGGATCTGCTTTTTTAACATATCAGGCTGTGTTTATCGGGACCTTTTTTTTTTCCCCCCCCATAGCTTTTTGACTAATTAGGAAAAAGAAGTCCATAAGAAGCCACATAATTTTATTGTGAACCTAATGCAGTTGGTCAGGACTGGATACTCTGCAGTCCTGGCACACAGCCCCCTGTGCATTACTCAGCAGGGTATGGAGCTGACTGGAGGAGCCAGGCCTTGCATTGCTGGCTTCTTCCCATAACTGAGTAAGAAAGATGCCTGCATCATCTGGGTCTCCTCAAGCTTTCAAGGCTCTCAAATGAGTTCAGTTCATCACTCCATTTACAGCAAACTTTCTGGACAGTGTGTCCTTTGGATCTGGTGGAAATCATCCCAAAAGGGCAATATGTGAAGGATTAATTCAATTTCCAGATTCCATTATTCTGGTATTACCAGAAATAAAGTTGTGTTACTTCTCTTGACAGAGTTAAAAGTTAGGTGCAGGAAAAATATACAGGAACATTAAGTTCTGAAATTTTTTTTTCCACTTTCATTTTTGTAATATAGAACTGACTTGCTATTCTGTCTGCTATGTATCCTGCAGCCAAACTAATCCTGTCTGTGCCCTAGATTTTTATTAGCCTTGCTTGCTTAATACAGAAAGACTTGGTTTCTAGGACTCCTTTTAATTCAATTTACTACTGTACTGGTTTTTCTCTTAAATATGATTTTTCTGTAGAGTCCTTTAAGGATTCATGACCTTTTCTAACCTGGGACATATTTATAGTAACCCGATCTACTTTTACTAATCATTAGTGATCTTCCCAGCAGGATACACTCCTTTGTCTTCTTTGTAATGTGATTCACGATGCATCCCAATTTAAAGTGCCCATATGATTGAATGCTGGGATTTATTGTACTAAATCAGACTCCAGTGGATGGAGATAAGAATTTTGTTTGTCAGTTTGCACAGCACTCATCAGATATCTGCTGTCAAAGTCCTTGCATTTTAGTAATAACACCTTAGCATTGCTCATGTAAATATGTTTTCGTTTTCCTTTAGCCAATTCATCTGTTTTACTCCTTAAATACTCATATTTCTTTTGAGACTAGTCAAGGAAAGGAGCCCTAATAAATAAAATCACAGAAATAAATGTGGAGATAGGCATGAATATGAGGTTATTAGTTGTCTCTGTATGAGAATGCTCACCATGCCTAGAATAGTGTGAGTACAGCAATCTGCTCTGCAAGTTTGGCTGTGTGAACATGTTAATATGATTGGACGTGGTTAAATGCAAACTTAAATAGATGAAAGAATTTTAACAGAACTAATAAATCCATCTTGTACATGCAGTCCAGCCATAAATGGTACACAGATTGACCACAAAATTATAAAAAAATACAAATGTCTTTTTAGAAACAGGAGTAAATAGAGTATTCTGTGCTGTCACATGCACGTGAGTGTGTGTACATGTACTCATAGACATACATACAAGGGATTTGTAGCCAGTGAGTTTTGGCTCCTAAGCTTGATTTAAAAACTGAATGAGTTCCTTATAATTGCACTTCCCGCCCCTAAAAAAAGAAAAGTATGAGGAATCAATCTAATCTGCTTTACTAAATGAACATGTGAAAGTGCTTATCTGGGATAAACCTGGGTACTATACATATTTCTCTCTCTTCTTCCTTAAACAGAATGAAAATGCCCTTGTGAAAATAAAGGAGTTAGGAGTCGAGCTTGCAAAGATCAGGGAGGAAGTTGGTAAGTAGTACAAGAAAAGTAACAACAAAGTGATTTTCTCACTTTACATGAAAGCAGTTATTATGATTCCCTGTGACCTGATCCTGGGTACATTCATACATGTAATGAAGTGTCTTCTGAAGCCCAGTGACAAAGGGTTTTGTGACTTTGCAGGGAACCTTAATTTCAGCTCTTTGCTGTGCAGATGGGTTCATCACCACACATGCTGGAGCCAGTTGTGTATCATTTCTACTAGACAAATTGTTCTTCATAAATCCATAGCTTCTGTCCTCAAACACCAGCACTGCTGAGGAGAAAGCACAGTGTGAGAAGTGGAAGCTTGGGACCATTGCAGTGCACAGTGACTGGGAATGCATTGCTAAGTTATGAACATTGGCAAGTTTTGCAGTTCAGCTACAAAACGAAGGATGTCGAGCTCAGAATTTGCTTATTAATATCTCTAAGGTCTCTTCCTGCTTGAAAGACAGAAAGAGCAATGCATCCTATTTGGTCTGTGTATTCCCTGTATATCTGCACGCCCCTCTTTTCCTTTTTGGTTGCTGATCTAGACAGGAGAGAGAGTGTAAAGATATTGCCACTCCTGAGAGAGAAGATGGGCTTTTGTTCTGGCTTCAGTTAACAGGCTGAGTTCTTCTGGGCTTAAATCTCCCCAGAATGAGTGTGATGTTGGGTTCATCTACCCAAGGTTCATACTCCCCAGGGTAAATGGAGAGGAGGACCACTGGGGTCAGTGGACACCCTGAACACCAAAAGGTGTTGCAACCACTGATGGCTGGAGCTGTGAATAGGGAGGACCTCTCAGCTTTCACTCCATGTGGGAGCCCAGTTTCTGGGTCACCCATTAAGCACAGATTGTGCCATGCGGCCAGAGGGTGACATGGCCAGCAAAGGGAGGCTCAGGCAAAACCCTTGTGGGATGTGTTTTCTAGTGTAAGTCAAAAATTGATGGGCAGTCTGTTTTCCTTTGGTATAAAATTATAAAACTCAATTTTGTCAAGCAGCCAGTGTTTTAAAACTGTGGACAAGGTGAAATGGTAAATGCCGTGTACATGAGAGCATTTCTCATCAGTGCAGTTCTTTGCAGTCTCTAAAGAAGTTCAAGCTGAGGTTGTTACTGGAGACATGAGGGTGCTGCTGGAGACATGCAGCCCACCTGTGCTACAGGAGGATTATTTTGGTCTCACTATCAGATGAATCTGTGTGTTGTACAACATTGTACAAGATTTGTGCAAATAAAGAATGAAACAATCCTTTATTTGACAACAGCAGTCTTGAGTGATTCTATGAAGAAATTCAGGGAAAACCAGAGCATGTTATTTTGACTACAGCCAAGTTGTAGTTCTGACTTGTTTCTGTCACTTTAATAAGTAGTTTCTCATTAATTTAAAAACAACCAGTCCAGTTCAACACCATGGGTGTTGGTCAGAAAATCCAGATTTCTCATGTGTAAATTCACCATGTCAGACTCACTGATGCAAATGCCTGAATGAATCAGTAAAACAAGGCTGGACTAGCCAGGGTTGATACAGGCAGTGTGTCCAACATTTAGTTGTTTAGGCAATAGCTGTAATTCAGAGTTATGATTTGGGTGCTGAATGTGCTTGGTTTTTACAGCATGCAGTCTTTAACTTCAACAGAAACTACAGATTCTGCTATGCAAAGCAATGAAACTGCAACAGAGAACCCACTGTTCAGTAAAGTAGGAATATATGTTTAAGGAAAATTCTTGTGGTAAATAAAACCATCACTGAAGCAATACCAGCGATGGACCATGTGTAAAATAGCTTAGGAAGACCTGCATCTTTCTGGAGCCAGGCAAAATATTGAGGTTCAGACAACTCTGTCCACTTTTACCCCCAGCACTGCTGGGAAAGTATCACACCTCATCTGAAACCAGCATGGGTGAAATAGGAAAGTGATTCTCCCTTCCCACTCCTGGGGAGGAGTTTTGGCCTCTATAAATGCTGAGGGACTTCTTATTTAAAGCAATAAGATTTGCTCATGTATTTTGCTAGAAATAGCAAGGCTAGGAAAACATGACAGGCAATCGTTCTACACTCAAGACACCGATCTTTATAAATTATGAATATAAGCACTTTTCAGCTGCAACACTGAGTCTCTTGAAATAAAGAGGTTTTGAGTACCAGCTGTTTCCCTTCCAACTGGTGGAAATTAAATGTCAAAATTACCTGTTCCTTTACTGTCAGACCAATGACATGAACTGAGTTGAGAGGAGGTATGGAGATGCATAAAAAACCTAGATGAAGGGTATATGATCAGATGTCAAGTTTACAATTCGTAGTGCCTGGGTTCATGTGAATTTGGAAGCCAAAGCCTGTGTGCCATCTCCTCCTGGATATGCCTCACAGTCAGAGGACACTTAACTTGAGTGTGGTGGCTGTGATTTGTCTGTGATTTTGGGGCCAAGGATCAGGAAGAAGAGCCCATTTCTCATGTCAAAAGGAAACAGTCTCTCTGTGAGGCCACAAGACACCAGCCCCCAGTTCCCACAGGAGCTGCCCTCCTGAACACAGAGTGCCAGGGCTGGGGAGACTGCACTGTGGGGGACTGTGTGTTGTGGGGGGAGCTCAGTCCAGTAGTGACACCAACCTTTCCCTCACCTTCCCAGCCCAGCCTGAAGTGGGTTTTGCTTATCTGTTGTGCACTTAGTGCTGGGGGAGTAAGGAAGCTGCAGTAGCTGGTCTCATTTAACCCAGCACATTTTCATCCCAGGAAATGCCACATTGTGTCAGTCATTTCCAGCCTATAAGCAGAAATGGAAATACCTACAGAGAAGGAAAAAGAAAACCAGGGTGTAACTCTTCACAACAGAGCCAGTAGTAGTTGTGTTCTGCTTGTCTTGTTCCATATCAGTAATGCATTCATATAACTTTTCTTAGTGATTTTTTGTTTTTTTCTGCAAGAGTAGCTCACTGTAGCAGTCTCCCTGTCTTGATGCCTGAAAGCTAAATTCACAGTTTCCCAGCAGCATTACCAGGTCTTCTGTTCAGGCATCTGTTATGGGGTCCCTACTGGAGGTGACACAGCTGTTTCACCACGAGCACACACGGAAGCCACAGCTGGCTCCAGCAGGGCAGGCTCTCCCACACTGGTCCCTGCTCCCCAGGCTGGAGAGCTGCAGACCCTTGGGCTCCATGGGTGCTGCCTTCTGCTACCCCTGTCCCAGGAGAGCCAGGCCCTAAGGTCCATCTCCCTACTAAGAAGAGATTCCATTCTTCCTCAACACTTCAGTCTTCAGCCTCATTTGTCTTAATCTGAGACTTATGATAGGGATGACTCCTTCTCATTAGGGGTGTTTGATATACAATATAGGGCAAATTTCCTCATTTTCTGCCTTCAATAGCATTGCTGGGTGCATGTGGAACATGCCATGCAAGCTCACTTTCCCTGCTTCCCTCTTCCCTTCATTATGTACCTGCATCAGGGTCTGATTTGTGAATAGTCTTGTATTTCAGGTTACAGGATGTGTTTCAGATGGACTTTCTTTTGGTTAGAGCATGTAGTTTCATTGCCAAGCCCTCCCTGTGTGCTGGGTAATCTCATTAGAGAGGCTGGAGAGAGATGGAGTTCATTACAGCTCCTATTTAAAGCTTGAGTAAGTTTGAATTCTACTGAAGGCAGAGCTGCAAGCATAACCCCTCCTGCTCTGGGATCACTTTTCATGCCAAAGATAATAAAAAAGCAAAAAGCAAGAAAGAGGGTTTAGAGCTGTAATCCAGACTGCCAGGAGACAAGACATTCCAGCTAATGTACCATTCCATTCTGGATATAAGGCAAGTGGGAAAGCTTTCTATATGCAGCCACTGAGGTGCTAAACTCACTATTTCACTCTCTTTCCGTAAGGAGCAGAGAGCTTGACAGGGACAGAGTCCCTCACAGTGCTCCAGAAAATATCAGGATCAGAACAGGACCCCAATAGAGTTTATCTGTCTGGACATACTGAGCAAGTCTGCATATTGGTGTCCAGTAGGTGTGGAAGCAGAGCTGTAAAAAGGGTGAAAAATAGCTCTGTGGGGATGGGAATGGTTAGCTTGGGTGCCCAAACTACCTTGCATAGGTGCACCTAACATGCAGTGATAATTTGGACAAATTGTTGCTATCCTGGAAAACATTAACACAGTCTGACACCATAGTAGAAAGAGGCAGGAAGATACAGATATTGAACAAACATGTGGTCGTAGGATAAATATGGGTTTGAAGCATTCAGCAGGGAGACAGCTGCTCCCAGTCCTCTGACTTACAATGCCATAAAGGTCTGTGCATGGCATATGCATTTTGAAATGCAAAGAAAGGATAAATATGCAGACAGTTTGTTCAAAAACCTGATGATTTTTCTAAATCAGCTATGCGTCTAAATCAGAAAGATCGAGCAGTGCCATTAGAAACCCATCTACTTCTCTTGTATTCTGCATGTTATAGTCATGATTATTTTAATCACTTCTTACCTGTTAGCTCTTTACAAGTGAGCAAACTTGCTCTTTAAATGTAGTCTGGCTGATCTTGTCCAACTTGGATAAAGTCTTCAATATCTGGATTTATTGCAACTGTTCTTTAGCAAAGCAAAAGGCTGAGGACACAGTGTTTGTGACATTGCTTTCCTGGGACCTGGGAAACAATAAAGGTGAGGAACTAAATGGGGGGATGGACTGATTTTCCTCGACTTGATAGAATTGCTGGAAAACAGTAGGGTGAATTCTGAAACACAGTCACTGGGTTAGTTCACTAGAGTAAAAATTTCACATTTTCTGATTGCCTTCAGTATCAGCCTTTCATGATGCTATGAAGCACATAAGACAGTGGTTTGAATACAAAAATATTTTAAGCAAGTGTGCATTAGCGGATTTGAATGGTCCTTGCTGGAGCTGGAGACAGCTTTACGGGATGAGCAGCTTCTAACAGCTCAACAATGGGATGTATGAGGTACATATCCTTCTGGTCAAGTGGTTAATTGTGCCCCTTGTATAACAGAGTGGGTGAGAACCGCCAAGCTCATTGCTCTACAAACAGTCCAGAGCCACTGCTTGGTCCCAGGCAGTGTAGGGACTGTGTGGTCTTGTCTCCATAGACCTCAACACAGCGAGATGGAAGAAACTGCTGAGCGAGAAGGAGGAGCTGGAGAGGCGCTTCGAGGAGGAGGGGAAGCAGCTCCGCAGGCAGCAGCAGGAGGAGATGCAGGCGTTGGAGCAGCGGCTGCAGGAGGAGTACGACACCAAGAAAGAGAACCTGCAGGAGCAGCACAAGCTGCAGCTGGAACAAGCTAACTTGGAGCATCAGGATCAGGTCAGTCTCCACCTGCTGCCTTTGAAAAGTAGTCCATGCTAGTATTGATTGGGTTCAGGTAATGAAATATATTGAACACTCCAACGTGAAGACAATGGTAATGAGTTAAGACTGGAAAAATGTAATCCTGAATATCTTTACTGCTGTTTCTCCCTGTAAGTTCTACTGTTTTTACTACACGGTAGTCTATTACATTGCCATCTCTTGTCTTCACATGCTTCCTGATGTTTTACAATAAAAATATTCAGATTATCTCTGCTGCCCACACATACTTGCTCCTCAACCCACGTATTTTAGTCAATTTGTGACTAAAACCAAGGGTTAGTAAGACCCTGTTCCACACAGGTAAGGCCAGCAGAGCCATGCCCATTTTCATTTGCTATGCTAGTTACATAGTACAGTACAGTGAAGTGATAGCACCCATGCAACACATGCAGCCTAAACATCCAGCACATGATGCATTCTGGGCCCCCTAATTCTGCTCCACTATTCAGTCTAATCTCTTGGACTGTACTTCCAGAGTGTTTCTCCTTGCTTTCTGTATGTAGGTAGGAGTACTCTCAGAAGCAGCTACTTTGGTCTGGTTTTGTCAGAACACTGTAATTCACCCTTGGGCACCTCTCACATGGTGGCAGAGCATTCTGCACTGGATTATGGCAATGATGCCTTTTTCTGGCCTTTTCCCATTTTGCCTTCAGTGAGCAGCAGATTCTCTTCTGATTTTTCCAGCTGCAGCTCAAGCAACCCACTCCCCAACACCACAGATGATGAGGGCTTTTCTGACATGTGAACCTGCTGCTCTCAGGTGTACTGTGTTAGCTGTGCCTTTAGGCTGTGTCATGCCACAGCCCCCGCTGTCATGGGGGTGCCACTATGCAGTAAAACCCTCCTGGGATGGGAGCTGTCCTTGCTGGCACTTGGATCAGCCAGCCATGTCAGACAGACACACGGCATCCCAGCCTGTGCCTCAGAATGCCTGCCGCCCTGCCTACCTCTGTGCAACTTGGTTTGATTCTTCAGGGCAGGGTTGTGAAGGACTCCCACTGGATTTTACCTATTTTAATGCTAGGCCTGATAGTTGTTACTGATTTGCAGGCTTGTAACATGCCAAACAAAGGCTTTAAGCAACTGGGCTGTTTTGTCCTGGACAAACTACCTATTTCTGTAATTGAATTGATTTTCAAAGATATATTAGAAGGTGCTATCAAATAGGTTTTCATGTTCTAAATCAGATTTTTCAAAATATTTCTCTGTAAATGGTTAGAATCTGTGCTGAGCCATTTTGGTTCTCATTTCAGTTTATGCAAGTTGTTTCCCTTGCAATGCACCTCAAAATTTCTGATTTTCTTTCTGATATGAATGAGGGGTTGTGTTCCCAAAAGCCTTGACAGTTTTTTTCCTTTCACCGTGTCAGTGTGTCAGTCTGCCTGGTAGAAGATGTTGGCTCTAGCTGCAAGGCTTGCCTCTCCTGGATCACCTAACATCAGCATTTGTGAAGGAATTTGTTAAGTTTTTGCTGAAATAGCTTATAGCTTAGCTCTGCTACTCTTTGAAGTGTTTCTGCAAGCTCTCAGGACCACAAGAACAGATGTTGATTCTTCTCCTCTCAAGATGATCAGTGCAAGAAAGGGTGATACAGGTCATTGTAAGACTTGACTAGAAGTATGCTTATTTTTCTCGTGTTTTCATCTGTTGTGACTCTATTCATCATCACAGAGGAGCAGTGGAAACATCTCTCCCGCTGTGGGGCAAACAGTTCTTGATTTGCTCCAGAGCTCCATGTTCCCTGATTACTGAAGGTAACACAAACATTCCTCTCCATTGCTTTGAAAGTGCTGCTGTGAGCCTCGTATCTCAGAGATTTAGCCCACGTTTTCAATTCATAGTTCAGTTCGCATGATGAGTTTTAGCAGGTTTTCCCTTTAAATTCCTACTCTGGTGTATACCCATCCTGTGCTGAACACTCTTGGATCAGTGGAGACTGACAGGCCGTGCTGTGAAGCTGCTCACCAACAATGTTTCTTGGCCAAAGAAATAAAGTTCTTACACTGTACATGAGAAAAGCCTCATCCTTGAGCTGCCCATCTCCATGGGGGGGATTTGAATTTGCATTTGTGAAGGCAATAACAACAACAAAAGCCTTCTGACCATGGATCTGCGTGTATTTCTGTATCCATACATCTAGTTTGGAAGGTAGCAATCCCACTTTTATGGTTTCTAGTCATGACTTAATCTTCCATGCTGTATTGCTTCAAGTCTCCACTTAGTTCACTACCAGACAGCTGTTATTTCTTTGGAGACACTGTTCCCATGTCAGTTTTGGAGGTTCAGCTGTCTCTGAGAAAGTAGTAGAGCATAAGAGCCAAACTCCTCACAAACTGCTCTTGCATGCCAGTGCATTGTCACATCTTGCAGCTAAAGGCAGAATTGCAAAGTAAAGGCTGCGATCTGGCTTGCCAGTGTTTCTCACTTGAGGTGCTCAGCTCAAGCTGTTTTGTCCAGCAGCTTACTGAACTTCTCCCACCAGAGCCTCCTCTTGATTTTACTTTATTAAGCCTTAAAAATCCCACCTGAGGTACTTTCTGTATCCAGAAATAAACATGAGTTGTGTTAAGTGAGGTGATAAAGCCTACAGAGTAAGTTCATGGGGAAGTTGGAATTAGTATCCAAGAGAGCTGCTTCCCAGTGCCAGGTTGACTATCTGCCATGAAAAACTGCAGGCAGGATGTCACACTGGAAGATTAAAGAGTCATTTGGGATGTGGATATGAAACACACAGAAGACAGAAAAATCCCTATAGATCATTTGGGATGTATTTAATTGGCTTTATCCATAAATAACTTGCCGAGGATGGTGGCAGCAAGAGGAGACCCCTTCACCTTCTCAGGGTGTTGGCATTGAGCATAATCATTCCTATGGGGTGCTGTTCATTTGAGAAGCAATTAGAGTACAAATAAAGGCTTTAGCAAGGGTGAGGTGAAGAACATGGCAATGCTCATGAGGTTTCAGCTTACAGACATCACATACACAGACACTGTGCTCTGGGGAAAGTCAGGTGATAGTCCTTGTCCCATTAGTAGCCTTTTGAGTCACCTGCCCCCCACCTTTCATGCAATATATCAGCAGGCTGAGTCCCCATTATTTTGAAAATATATACTTCCCACATTATTATGAAAATTAGTTCGGATAATTTGAAATTCCATGTTAAATGCCTAACTTTCATTCTAAGAGCATGTTTTCTCCAATGTGGTTCGAAATTTTGCTTCTGGTGGGTTACCTTATACATATGTTTGACAGTTAAAATCTGTGATATAACATATATTCCAGTCAAGGCAAACTCAGCTGCAGTAACCATCTAGCATTATTTATATAACTGAGCAAATAAAGCTGTTTAGAGTCTCGTCACTTAGCCATGAACAGCTGTTTCACTGTAAATGTAAAATAGTTTGATCCTTTGCCTTGCCAGATAGCACAGATAATACTGTGTTAAACGTAGGGAATAAGATCACTGTGGTTACAAACCCCAGAAAAGCAAATAGATGTATGGCATTCAGAAAGTGCTCTGGACCACTGACTTAATCTTGATCACTACTTCTTAATGATAGTTCCTTTAATGATGCACATCAAAAGACCATCACTGGAGATCTCACTTTGCCTTTAGCCAAGTCTAGCAACAAACAATATACTGAAGGAATCCCAAACCCACAGGGTGCACTGGAACACAGGCTGCCCACAGCTCTCTTCCAGCAGCACTCCTCACTCCCATGATGGGCGTGGGCTGTGTGGTCATTCTTATAATTTAGATTAATGCAATATCAAGACTTCTGAACATTTAATAAACAGCATCTTCACCTAAGGGCTTTTTGACTTTCTGCTTTCTTACGTACCTCTTCATCACCATTAAGTTAAAAGAACAAAAATACCATCAGCAGCGACTACACACTATCACTCAAGGCATCAACATGGCAAAACTGGCTCAGGTGCTGGAAGTGTCACATTCAGTAGATCCCTTTGCTGCTTCCAGTTCACTGGAACTCTCTAGCAGTGGCGTGTCAGTGTGCCACAGTGTCTAACCATGTGTCCATGTCTGTGCTCACTGTTGTTGGAACAGGTGGAAGATATCACAGCTGTACACGAAGCTGCAATGTCACAGCTGGAAAATAACCACATAGTGGCCATCACAGTACTGCAGGATGAAAATGACTGCAAGATTCAAGGTAAGCCAAAGTCAACCCAACAGCTACACAGCTGTTCCAGAGCAGGAATTAAAGCTGCAGTGACACTGTGTTTCTTCCTCCAGGGCAGATTACACAGAAAATTTGTGTTGGTCTAGTGCTTTCACGTGAGGTGGACCACCAGGTTCATGCTAGGGCAGAGGGAGAGATGACTGCAGTCTAGAGCATCTAACTTTGACCTGAGATTATCTGAGGGGGGTCTCTGGGTCGAAGATAAGGCTTTCTGTATGTGTTGCTGAAAATAGAATCCAAATTCCACATCGCTTCGCACACATACTTTTTCAAGAGCCTAATCCTCGGGTGCTCAGGAGGATAGATCTCTTACGGTATCTCTGAATTTAGGTTAAATGCCCACACTGCTTCTAAAAACAAGACTCATTGTTTTCAGTAGCAAATGTCTGGCCATGCTGAGCAGACCACAGCCACTCACTGGGCAAATCTGCACCTCAGCACTGTTATCTTTATTTTATGTTACAGTGTGGCCACAGAATTGATGCTGCAGACAGAGCTGTTTCCTCCCTACCAGTTCAGTATCTAAACACATGCCTTTGTGCATGCTTTAGCTGACATTTAACAGTTATCTGTACAATCTCCCTGGTTTTTTTCTGCATTTTAAATGTCTCTAGTAGGTTTTCCCATGTTTCCCAAACCAAGCCATATTGCTTAGCTCTGCAGTGTGTCAATTAGAGACACAGTCCAGAGCATAACATGAACTGAGAACAGTCTATTCCTCTCTCTCACAGGCAGAGAAGGTATCTAGCATAGCGTTTGTAAATTAACATATGCGATTTTGAAAATAAAGAAGTAAAAAGCTGTTTCTCGCTTGAGAATATTCTTACCTCTCCGGTTTTGATAGTGTTTTCTGATGATAAAGTTCAGTTGTGGTTCATCAAGGGTCTGGTGGCCAAAGTTTGTGCTTCCTGCTCCTGGTGCGGGTCTGAGATGCCCTCCTGTGCCTGGAAAAGGCACTGCAGCGGCTGCGGGCGAGTGCACAGTGCCCGCACTGAGGCGATGGAATCATCGCTGCTGTGGCTGTGGCTGCTGAGCAGGGCTTAGAGGGCTGAACCCACGGCCTTGGGGGGGAAAACACAAAAAATACAGTGTCCGTATACTAAAATGGCAGGTGCTACTACTGCACTGAATGACGATTTGATGCCATTGCTTTAGAGATTAAACTTTATTTCACTTCATTTATTAAACTTCTGCTTATTATTATGTCCAGGGTGAGTTATTCTAGCAGAAAAACCTTTAATCATGTTTTTTGTCTTCCCTGTCAGTCTCACTGCTGGAATAAACGTATCTTATCTACCATGGCTCGGGGAGAAGCACTGTCATTTGTATTTTTGCATCTGAGGTGGTAGCCCTCCTCTCTATGTCCCCAAAGAAATTGCAACCCAAGCTTTTAAATAAATCTGATTTAAAATTCTTTGATCTAGGGACACTCACTCTGAACTGGCAAATAGCCCATTGTCAGACCGACCCTCTTCAGATCAGAGTATCTGGGAGTTGAGAATTCTGAGCAGTTCTGAAAAATCAGAATCTGGTCACATAGAAACAGAGGTATCTGCAAACCAGGAAAGATCAGGAAATTCTGATTTTCAGGACAATTTACCTAAGGTCACAGAGCATATTGCTACCAGTTTTCTGCTCTGTTTCCATGTCCTAAAACTGCATCCCAAATTGCTTTTGGCTCATGACGTGTGCTCTCAGACCCTGGTTTGGTGGACTTCACTCAGTAATGTCACGTCTGTGTAACTTCTCCAGAACTGAACACTGCTCACAAACTGGAAAAGGCACAACTAGAAGAGACTTTTGAAAAACTGCGTCTGTCACTCCAGGTTAGCAGTTTCTTTATTTCCCACCCCTGTAATGGTGCTGTGAAGCAGCTAATGGGGCAGCCCCAGACTCGTTGCCAGCTGCCAGCACACCAGACTGTTGCCTCTTACCAGCTGTGGTACCTTTTGTGCTCTGCCTGTCCAAACTGGTAGCTAGCAGCAAACCCTCAGGATTTTCCTCACCCAGTCAATGGTTCACAAAAGAGAGAAAACCTAAAAGGACAAAAAGGCATTTGGATAAAGCAAGAAACATCTTTTTGACCTTACTCGCTGCTGGCAAATTTGAGCTCTTCCCTGGATGGTGGGGAGGGCTCTGGCAACTGCAGTGGCTGTGAGCATCACCTTGTCTGCGTGGTACCCGCCAGCAGGCACCCCCAGGGCTCAGAAACGCTGACCTCTCCTTGCCTCACCCGTGCCCGTGTCTGTGCTTTAAACTCCTCCCTGCTGCCTGAATGTGGGAAAGCAGGTCTCACGCTGTAGACACATCTCCAGTCCCAGCGGAGGGCAGTGCAGTCACTGATGTGGGTTGCTCCAGCGCTGGCCCTGCTGTGCAGCCAGACTGTGGATGGCCAGGGTCAGCCCTGCACATCACAGCTCCCACATCCCACTGTTTAACACCAAGGTCAAAATCGTCTAATCCTTCTAAAAACTCCATGCTGTTCTCACTCCCTAGATAAAGAAATCACAGGGAGTGGAAGGTGGAACTGTGCCCCTGTGACACAAGCTAAGCTTGGAAATGTTGTGAACAAGTAAAGAAGCCACAGCAAATAATGCAGGCCCTGTTTGATTTCATAGGTAGAGTTGAATTACAATTTTTAAATGCCCTGACTAGCACATATTGTTGCACTGCTGCAACAGCTCGAGGCATGTCAGCAGTTTTGCAATAAGGGCTGATGTAACATTCCAGACAAGAAATCACAACTGTGAAAGATAAAAATACCATTTTCACAGCAACTGTGGATTTTACAGGTGTTGTATAGCCAGAAATGCCTTTGATGGTTACAGAAATATGATTGCTTAAAATAACGTGTTGTTCCTATGTATGGCTCTGTGATGAAATGATGATCATTTAAAGTCCACAACACTAACTCATCATTTCTTGTTACCATGTTAGAAGCCTGGAAAGGTGAAGGAAGCAGGTATCTCCTGCCTCATTTGGACTCTAAGGACCACACCATCACGCGTGTGATATAAATGCCAGCTCTCCCAAGGAAGGACATGTCTGTTCTCATCCAGTACAAAGTGATGGGGTGATTTAGCATCAGCCGCAGGTGTTGTAGGGATTTTGTGATTCCCTGAGGGTTATCAAACACCCCGTTCTATGTTCAAGTGGCCTTACATAAAAAAATATTACCTTACAGGGCTTTCTAAGCCTTAACTTACCTGGTAGTTTCACAGTGCAGACTGACTGGTATGAATGTAAATGGGCTGATAATACAGTTGATGTGTTAATTGGTGTGTTTTTCCCCCCCAGGACCAGATAGACACCCTCACATTCCAGAATCAATCTCTTAAGGCCAAAGCAGACCGGTTTGAAGAGGCTCTGAAGAAAAACACTGAGGAACAGCTGAAGGTAGATGATATCTCTAACTATACAGGCATCACGATACATGTTTCTAAGTATTCCACATCACCTGATTCAATGAAGAGCAACAGGATCCTCACTCCAGGGACAGGGGAGCAGGTCCCAACTGAGACCCCAAATACTGAGCTCTGAGGAAGAGTCAGAAATCTTAGCCAAAGGGGTGTCAAGGAGACATTATCAGGCATCAGATGGGCTGCAGAGGACCAGGTCCAGGTAGTTTTCACACCACTGACTCTCCTAAACCACAAGGTTACATTAAGGAATCTCTGTCTTATGGCTGAAGATGTTTTTATGGCTGACATGTCCAAATCACTGATATATTTCCTAGATTGTGCGAGCTCCGTATCTGCACTTAGAAAAAGATCTGAAGAGCTTAAAACATGTTCTGGAAATGAAGAACCTCCAGATTCACCAACAAGAGAAGATGATTATGGAGCTAGAAAAACAGGTGAGTTGTCATTTTTCCCACAGAGGAGACATCACAGAGGTAATAAAGGAAAAGTTTGGTTACAGCAGATGAACTTAAGAGGGTTGAGTCAACCCATGAGGTTGGGGCAAGTCTCGGTCAAAGAGGTTCACATTCATTTATCTGGATTGCTTCTTCATACTATACCTGCTCAGCTTGTTAGGGTAGACAGCAAGGAAGGGGAAATTGTGGTAGTCCAGGGTACACCAGCCTGCACCATATGCTCCTACAGGAGTGAGGTAGCCTTTTAGGGCTGGAGAGGGCAAGTGGAGGAAGATTGAACCATGGTATCTTGCTGCTCTTCCTGCAAGCATTTAGGGAGCTATGTATGAATTAGCAATACTCAGCAAGCGGTCCCTAGCAAGGCTTGCTCTAGAAAAGGTCTCTCCAGCCCTCCAGTAATGCTTTTCTGGAGGCTGTGCTGTTTTCTCATCCTTTGCTTGTGGGATTCCCTAATGAAGAACTCCCCAGTTCACCATCAATTACACATTTTGTGGGAAAGGGGATTCATTTTGTACAGCATAACCTGCAGTGACAGTAAAATAAGAGTGTGGTGACAGGATGAAGCAATACCTCATTTGGGAGCTGTGGTAGCTGGTTCAGCACAGCATTCAGCAAGATTTGTTTCCATTTACAGGGAAATTCGAGAACTCTTGATAATTATTTTGCTGAACAGATGCTTTAGTAAGTGGGTGTAGGGAAAAGAGCCTCTGCAACTGAGGCTTATTATCTGTGCTCCTTCCAATGTGCTGCTCTTGGAGCTAAGCCAGCATTTGGAAACACTGGGGGAAAAAAATCCCAAACAATAGCCTATATAATTCCTGGTCATTTAGCTGCTTTTGCTCATTAACTGCATACAAGTGCACAGTTCTGACCCTGCCCTTTATCACAGTAAAACACTGGGTCTGCTGTGGTCCAAAGGCACAACTGCTTTCCATTTCAAGATATACCTTTGTAAGTGCCAGAACACCTACAGGACATCTCCAAATGCTCTGAAAGCTGGGGTGCCTCACAAAGGGAGCAAGAGGGCATTTCAAACACAGGGTCAGCTTTGGCTCCTTGGCAGCTGAAAGGGAGGCTGGAAGTGAAGGTGGCATAGCTACTGCTTGTGAAGACTATTGAAGAAGCCTGTGATGGCGATTCCTCTCTCCGAGCATTTCAAAACGGGGCCAGAATCCATGTTCTACTCTAACAAAATATACTGGGACAGACCAAAATATCTGAGAATCAGGAGTATCCTTTACAATTACCTGCATTACACAATATAAAACTGATGTCTCCACTATTAAGTGTGAGTTATTGCTATCTCCAGTGCACAATATTTTGGTTCTTTATAAAAGGTTGGGAAATTCAATAACCCAGCTCACACAGAGATAAGGTTACCCTGTGCTGTCTTGTTTTCTTTCAAAAGTGTTGAATTCAGCAAAATTCAAACTGCTGAAAAACCAGGAACTAAGGTGATAAAGTATGTCAAATTCAAAGCTTGAGGAAAACAGGGCATCTGAGGCTGTGGAACATGCCCGTCAACATCTGACAACATTAGACCAACTGATGGTCTAATACACTGCTACTGATCTCCTCAAACTCTGCCCTTGAACTGTCCTGAATAAAAGCTACCTGTGCTTGGGAAAGGATTAATTTCAATTAATTACAGCTTAAAGTTAAATGTCTGGTTTAAGCCTGTCATTTAAGCCAACATTGTCAGCAGTAGTGAGAACAGTCTCCAGAGGCCAGCCTACCTCATGAGAATGCAGCAGCACTCTAAGGCTGCTGCTGGGTATCATCTGCCCTGGTGGGTGACTCTTTCCTCTCCATAACTAAGGAATCATAATCCTGGAGGCTGGATGTCAGACTGTTCTGTCTGGATGATGTACATCACACCATTTTGCACTCCTCCTTCATCACTAGGCTGACCGCTCATACCACAGTGCTGGGAACTTTCCGTGCTGGGTATCCTCATGCTCCTCAAGTGTCACCAGCACTCTGTCCAAGAACAACGTCTGGTAATGCTGACTCCTTGGGGGACAGAAGCTGTGGGGGCACCTCTGAGGAAAACATTTATTTGCGCTGGGCAAAACTAAGACCCTCCTCCTCAGTTAGAAGTAAAGGCTAGTTCAGCTCTGCCCATGCTCAGTGCTCTGCTGATGGCTGCACTTACTTCACCAGTACGATGTGGTGGTGTGAGTCAGATCTCTAGGTCTCAGCTGCAGTCAAGAAAACCACCTCCACCTATCTTCAAATTTTAGAAGTTGCTCCACTGACTAATATAGAACAAATTATCTTGGATCAGGTGCTGTTCTTCAGACTCAACAAACCTTCTTTTGCTGCAGGTTGAAAAAAATTTAAAACTGGAAGAAAAAATCACCATGCTGCAACAGCAGAATGAAGAACTCAGAGCCAGGATTGAGCAAAACACCGTCATAACAAGGTTTGTGCTGGTATTTGCAATCTGTCTGAGCTTGAAAGGAGGCCCTAGGTCTTAATTGTCCAAGGCTGACACTTATTTCAGAAGGGGAAAACTTATTTCCTCCTAAAAGTGTATTGGTGTCCTGCTCTGCTTGTTTTGTTAAAAAAATATTTTTATATTGGGGTTTGCTTCCTTTAACATACAGAAGGCCATGTATCTGTCTATGTATTTCCATGATTTTGACATGCTGCTGAGAACAAGCTTGCCAGTGGTCCTGATCTCAGTATCAGTGCCCTGAAACCCGTTAGTCAGTGGGTAATGAGGATGGGAAATGGGAAAATCTTGGGAAAGACATCCTAACCATGCCATTGTCACCCAGGTGGGATTAACCTTTGGCAGGCTTTCCCAGCAGCACTGCCTTTTTGCAACCTTGTCACAACGTGACAAGGTTGACAAGGCTCCTTGTGTTAGGTGACATGTGAAGAGCAGGGTAGGACAGTCCCTGTCCCAGAGAGTTTATGTTATGCCATAAGGCCAGAGACTGCAGTTGGAGCCAGGCAGAAAGGGTGCCAGAGGGAGAAATTAGAGCTGGTCTTGTCCCAACACTGCAGCTACCTAGCTGTCACTGCCTCCGGAAATGATGTCACTGGCCAAAAATGAAATTTAATTTTTAGCTGATTTTTTAAACTGTCAGTGTCTCATCTCTGATTTTAGTTTTTGTCTTTCTCATGCCTCGTTTCTTAATGACTCAGCCTTTTGAAATTGTCTCCAGCATGTAGATATTCTTAAAAGGCAGCATTGCTTGGACTAACATTCAGATCAGAGTGAGGACGATGTTTTCTCTCACCTGATTGTAAATACCTGTAACACACATCTCGCTGGCTGAGATGGGTGTCTACAGCATTTCTGTGCTGAGGGAGGAAAACTGGGTATTTTTAAGGTCTGGTTCAGCAGATCGGTTTGAAACACCTGCTTTTGGGATGGATAAATTGTGGCCTGAAAGTGGCAGTCTCTCTCCATGCCTGACAGCAGCCAGGGTGTCTGGATCAGTGCTTGGCATCTCTGCATTGCAGCTCCCTGACTCTGGCTGGGTGAGCAGCACCCTCCCTCCACTCCCTGCTGGCATCCAGCTGCAGCACTTTGCTTGTTGCCTGCAACTATGTAGGTACTGCTTTCAAAAACATCTTTTAGGAGAAATTCTGAATTTGAGGTCAGTCTGGAAAGTCAGCTTCGAGGAGAATAATTTTCAACAGTAACTCTTCGGGGACAGCTGTGGGGCAGCTATAGGGACAGCCAGGGCTTTGAAGTTGGAGTTATTAAAGCATGCATTTTCCTGGCAGCAGTAGCCACCCTGACTGCTGATTTCTGTTGTACTGGCACTTCCTGGGAAGTGCAGCATGAAGGAGCTCAGGGAGCTGCTCTGGATTAGAGCTTTTTCTGCCAGCTTGCAGTTTGGGTGCCTGAGCGGCTGTGGCAGCCCAGCAGCAGTGAGAGGAGGGAGGGCAGCCAGAGCAAAGCCAGTCTCTGCAGCACTGTCAGGAGGGGATCCCAGAGGCACTGGGGGGCTGAGGGGTGCACCACAGAGATATTTCCAATTACAGGCAAGGGCAGGTACAAAGGGAAGGACAAGAGCCTTACCAGGTAGATTATGACCCAATTTTGGATGTGGGAGCTCCACAGAGCCCCTGCTGAGACTTCCCCAAACACTTGAATAAATCATCTGATCTCCCAACATTTCAGATCCTCCCTCCAAATCACAGCATTTTTTTGGTCTTTTGGACTGGGGATGTCTGGAGAATGGTACTTTCCAATACCCAAGAGATCAAGGTGACTCTGCTAGCCACTGCTCCACAGTTCAGAACTTTCAGGGACTGGGAGAAGAAACATATTCTTGGTTACCTGAGCTACATTTCTGCAGGAATCAAGGCTAAAAAAGTTGAAATTCTTTTAAAAAATCTTTTAAACAAAATCAGAAATGCCAGCCCCACCCTCTCATAGGCTTTTGGTGAGTGGACCAGCAGTCCATGACATCTGCTACAGCCTTCAGGCTACACCCAGAAAAGGAGTTATAGAGAACTTTTTTTGTGTGCATCCAAAACCCACACCCAGCTGCTGCTGAACACAGAAAACACCTAGGGGAAGATTAGGTTCCTCCCTGTTCATTTCTATAAAATCCTAAATTGCCAGTAAATCAGATTAGGTGCCTGCCCAGAGCTGCTGCAGGTTGATCACGTTAGGAGCTGGCTCTCGCCCAAGTGTAATGGGGCTGCAGAAGCCTGGTGTTCCTGCATGCATCCTTTGGGACACAGGTGTTGTCAGCACATGCCCAAAACACGTCTCAGTCAGGTTCCACCGTCTACCTGCCCTGCCCCATTTGTTTCAAAACCAGTCACCTGGTTAGAGGAGTGCAGACTCACTAAGGCTGTGGTGCCCATAGGAGATTTCCATGCCCCAGCTCCCAAAAAGCCATCAACTTACTGGGCATTCAGGGGAGAACACCTCCCTGGTCGTTACTGGTGAACCTTCCCTAGTGTTGCAGTCAGGAATAGAGGCTATTTTGAGACCAAGGAGGAAGAAGCTGGAGAAGGACCCATAGCCTCAGGACCTTTTACAGAGTAGAGGGAAAACCATGAAGCTTAGCTGTGTCCTGCATCAGGACATCAGCTAAAACTAGGAGCATGGAAAGGCCAGGCTCCTTTTCCTTTGCATGCCATAGCAGCGAGTTGAAAAAATCATAGATGCAACTACTGTCACCCCTCTTTATGCTTACTCTGACACTCCACAAGTGCCACAAGGCCAGGGGAAAGGCTGGGGCTCATCCCACCTAAGCTTTGGCAGCTGAGATGCCTTAAAGAGGTGTAGAGCAAAGACACAGGTGCATCTGGAGGCAGAGTCAGACACTGGGGGGAAGCTGTGACTTGTGGAGATGCCTTTCTCACCCAGCAATGAAGAGATCCGGGGACAGATGTGCCCCAGCTTCGGCAGCTCAGCTGCAGCCCTAGGGGTAGGGGAATGGGATGGGATGGGATGG
>VZTJ01002354.1:31856-145080 GCA_013397795.1 Orthonyx spaldingii | reverse complement strand
GCATGGGATGGGATGGGATGGGATGGGATGGGATGGGATGGGATGGGATGGGGTGCTCAATATCCTGCCTGAGCCTGGCTGCATGAATGCCAGCATCTTCGCCCTGGAGTGCCTTACATGTTGTCCTGCTTCTCTCTCCAGGCAATTGTCAGAGGAGAATGCAAATCTTCAAGAATACGTTGAGAAAGAAGTGGAGGAGAAGAAGAAGCTCAGCAGGACTAACGAAGAGCTCCTCTGGAAGCTGCAGGAGGGAGATGCCGTGAGCCCTGTCAAACTCCCACCCGCACCGTCCGCTCCTTTCTATCGCTGCTCATCAGGGAACTCCTCTCCAGCAAAAGTCAGAACCTTGCGGCGATGAATCGGCAGCTGTGTGCCGAGGGTTCCCTGCCTTTTATGCATTTCCAATCTGCAAAATGTTACCATCCAAGGAAGTACTACCATCAACAGGCACCCAGGGTTCATGGCTGCAAGCATGTTCAGTAGCTGCATAGCTTTACACTAGGCAGGGTACTCTTATAGTCCCCGTATAGAAACTCTTGGTTCTGACATGTTGATTAGGGTAGCAAAAAAGATAGCCAAGAACTAGAAGAGCAGAAAGTTAGGATAGCAAAAGGTGTAGTTTTATGTGTGAACATTTTAACTATGGTTAGAGCCAAAAGTTGGGAAATGCTCTATTAATGGTTCATCAGAATGAACTTTTGCTGCAGTATTTCAGGTTAGTTACAAATATAGTTCAAGTTGTGAATATTTCTGTATATGTGTCTGTGTTTATATACATGTACGTATTGTACCTTTATACCTATATATAGATGCACACACATATATATGTAGTTGCAGATGTTCTGAATTGCATTTTTTATATTATTCGATACTACTAAGTGCTGATATATTTTCATTACAGTCAGCAGTTTTCTAACTCGTGCCTAAGACTTGTATCTAAACAAAATGCATTTCTGTTTAGCCTCCCAGGAATATTTATACCCAACCTAGAAGAAAGTTACACAGAAGTAGAAGCGCCTTCCAAGTGACCACCAAGTGGTACTCTATGTAACACGAACACCAGCGAATTTGAAATTCTAAGACAGTACTGCCTTTGAAACCATCACCTTTGCATTGAACACCAGAAAAGATATGCATACCATCCACTGCTTTTTAACTCTTAGCATCGATATTGTAAGCGGAGATAGGCTAGAGATGAGAAAACTGAGAGTTTTAGCAAATTTGGTAGAGGTTACTGGTTAACATGGTTCAATTTTAGTGTCTTTAAATCCTAGTCAGATCTTATCTTGTTTTACCTTGTCGTGGTTAGGATGCAATCAAAATCTCTGGCTGTAGGCTTCTGTCCATTTTGTTTTATTTCAAGTCCCAGAAGCAAAAAGGAGAAAGTAAGTTGTTCATCCTTGACCTTTGCTGGATGAGAGGTTTCCAATAGTAAGATGAGACACTGGGCACCTGCTAGGACTCTAGCTTCCTTCCACATCAAATGCCAAATAGAGCATAGCCAACTACATAGGCGCAAATGAGATCAGAATTTCCTTTCACATACCTGCATTTCACATTGCTAAAGTTTACCCAAAGTTACAGAGCACTTTGAAGATTCATGGAAATGAGTGGCTAAACTACCTTTAACTTTCCCATTTAGAAGCAAAAATGCTCACCCAGGCTTGGGGTGACCTCCCACCTGAGGAGTAGTTGGGGTGAGACTGTCTGCAGGGCCCTCATGGGCATTGCTAACACGATAAAAATATGCCTGAGCATAATTTAAAAACAAAGAGATCTTTGGGATGCTTTTCCACCCAGGTTAGGGCAAAGAGCCTGCATGCAGGCCTGCTCTGCACTGGGGTCAAAGTTAGCAGGGGGAAAATATCTGGAGGAAATCCCTCAGGTGCAGGAGTGCTGCAGGGAGAGTGGCTTTCCCACCCAGGTGTATGGTGGCACCAGCAGGCTCTGCACCCCCAAGGGTGGCATTGCACAGCCCTGCCATCCTGCTTGAGTGGCAACTGTGCTTCAGCTTTCCTGGGAAGTACTCAGGATTCACAGACTGCAGCTTAGATACAGCTTCAACCACCGTCAAAGCACCTGTGGTCTGTACCACAGTGTTAAAAAGAAAGATGATTTTTTTTTTCTCCTTTTTAGAGAAATTTATTTTTGTAGCAGCTTTTGCATGGTACTGTGGTACTGAGTAAATTGAGCATCTTGTTAGAATAGATTATGCCACACCAGCTACTACTGTTGAAATGCATTGCTAGATTTTAGTGTGTCCAGCAAGTACAACCTGAAAGTAAGATAGATAGCTAGCACATACATGCACACAAAGCCCCTTCTTGCCAAGTATGACTTTAATCACTTTGATACTTGCTAACTGCACAGATATTTGCAATACCTACAGCATTGTCATCTTTCATTCCACCAATATAATTCTGATACAGTGAGATCACAGAATCATAGGGTGATTTGGGTTAGAAGGGAACTTTAAGACCATCTAGTCCAACCCCCACTGCCATGGGCAGGGACACTTTCCACTAGACCAGGTTGTTCAGAGCTTCATCCAGCCTGGCCTTGAACACTTTCAGGGATGGAATATCCACAACATCTCTGGGCAACCTCTTCCAGTATCCTACCACTCTCCTTGTAAAAACTCTCTTCCTTATGTCCAATCTAAACGTATCCTCTTTCAGTTTAAAGAGGTTGTCCCTTGTCCTATCACTACAAGCCCTGGTAAAAAGTCTCTCACCATTTTTCATAAGAAAAAGGCCTTCTTTAGGTTCTGGAAGACTGCTAAAAGGTCTCTCCTGAGCCTTCTCTTCTCCAGGCTGAAAAACTCCAACTGTCTCAGCCTGTCTTCACAGAAGAAGTGGTCCAGCCCTCTAAGGTCTTTGTGGCCCTCCTCTAGACTCACTCCAAGATGTCCATGTCCTTCTTATGTCGGGAGCCCCAGAGCTGGATGCAGCATTCCAGGTTCAGTCTCACAAGAGTAGAATAGAAGGGCAGAATCCCCTCCCGTGTCCTGCTGGCCACACTGCTTTGGATGTAGCCCAGGATACAATTGACTTTCTGGGCTTTGAGAACCCAGTGTTGGTTCATGTCCAGCCTCTCATCCACCAGCATTTCCAAGTTCTTCTCTGCAGGGCTGTTCTCAATCCCTTCATCCCCCAGCCTGTATTCATACCATGGGTTGCCCTGACCTAGGTGCAGGACTTTGCACTTGGTCTTGTTGAACCTCATGATGTTCATATGGCCGCACCTCTCAAGCCTGTCCAGGTCCCTCTGATGGCATCCCTTTCCTTCAGTGTACCAACCGCACCACTCACCTTGGTGTCATTCACAAACTTGCTGTGGATGCACCTGATCCCACTGTCTGTGTCACTTAAGATATTACACAGTACCGATCCCAATACTGACCCCTGAGGGACACCACTTCTTATTGATTGCCATTTGGACATTGAGCTGTTCTGGATGCAACCATCCAGCCAATTCCATATCCAGTTTCCATCCATCAAAGTCCTATCTCCCCAGTTTCATGATAAGGATGTTGTCTGGGACTATGTCAAAGAGCTTGCAGAGTCCAGGTAGAATCCCAGATGGACGAGAGTCCATCACTTGCTCATACAGTCACACCATTGCAGAAGGCCATCAGATTAGTCAGAGTGGCTTGTTGGTAGTTTCTAGGATTCTTTTTAACCTTTGTAAAAATGGCTGAGATGATACAACTGGAGTTGTTACCAGGATGCTACTTTAAACTTTAAATGCACGAAAGCATATTATTGGCCCAGGACAGGCTGGCTGAACCTGTTATAATTTATTCATCTTCTCCTTTATATCTGGTGCTTTCCTTATCATTTTGTTGGTTTAAAGTCATATTCAAGAGATGCTTCCAGCAGTGAATTGGGAGTGGGGCTTTTATGGTGGGAAAACTGGGACTGAACCCAGCTCCATCATCATTTGGTATCATTGCCAATCCCTTTCCCATCTAATTTTTGCCTACCAATCCTGCCTCTCACTGGATTCTTCCTTGGCACACCCTCAGGGGCCTGCCCAATCACTAGCAAAGCTGCAGAAGTTCTGCCTAACCAGAGGGACTCAGCAACCTGTTCCTGCGGGGGGTGTGAAGAGTGGCTCCTTCTGGTGCAAGCCTAGAAACAGACTTTTTTCCCAAAAAAGGTTATTCCTTTTTTATACTTTTCCTCTATCCTGTCTTTCTTTGCCTCTGAATGCTGAATTAGGTGCGAAAGAAAAGGCAAGGTCACTCCCAGACCGTGGGAGGAAGGGAGCAGCCCCTGAATGGGGCAGCCACTCCCAGGGAATGAAGACCTCTGGGTGCATGGCCAAGCTGGTAAGCCCTACTCTTACCAGAGAGCTGCAACCATGCAAGGTGAGCTTGGTATTCCCAGCAGGGTAGAGGCCGTATCTCTAATCCATGCTCCTTGACCATCCCTGTTCAAAGACAAGCAAGGGGAAGTGTTTGCTTTCACAGGGCTGGAGACTTCCCAAACGCCATGGCCGCTGTGGGGACTTTCCCATTTGGAAATAGGAGGAGGGAACATAGCCAGCACTAAGCAGAAAGGGTTTTCTCATATGTCTTTAAGGAAGCTGTTTGATTTTGTTAATCTTTATTCGATGCAGAAGGTTGCAGAAGCAATAAAACCAGTCTACAGCTGCTCCCAAGGGGCCCCAGAGACGGGCACTGGGAGCACGTATCAGCCATGGGATGGCAGGAGAGCTGGCAGAGAGCAGGGAGCACGGAAAGCTCCTTTTTATTGTGGGAAGGTACCATTTGGCCCTGCTGGGATGGCACCTCCAGCAGCTGCTGGCACAGAGGGGTTGACTCAGCCGATGCACAGCAGCAAAGGCTTGTGGTAGTGGCAGGTGGTGGGAGGAAAGGGAAAACTATCAAGTGCAAAATCAGGTATTTTACGTCTCTGCACTGATGGTGGTTGTGTCCCATGGACACTCTGAGGAGCCTCTGTACAGTTTCCCATGCAGCAGGAGTTCTGTGGTCCCATTTATTATGTGGCTAATGATTACAGGAAGAGTTTGTATTATTTCAATTATGATGTACAGATAAGTGTAATATATTCCTGATAATAAATCCATGCGCCAGTGCACCTGTGGGCTGACGCATACAGATCAGCACGTCCTGCTGTGTTTTCTGTGCACACAGAAACTGGAATGAATGCAAAACAAAGCAAAACCCCATTAGAGGGTTACCCCATTAGGGTAAAGTCTGAAGCCAGACAGTCATTAGCTTCCTGGCAGCAGGACTGGTCAGCTAGGTTGCCTGACAGTGGCTCACATGCTATGAGTTTCCATGGACTCATTTTCTAGGATGCTTCCAATATGACTGAGGCTCCCAGAACAGTGATTGTGCTCTGCAACGTTTCCATTAAGGTGGCATGCTGCAGCATGTGGCAACAAGAGCATTTCTGCCAATGGTTCAGGCCCCTCAGCAAACACCTGAACTCCCCAATGTTCGAGTTCACTCAGTTTCAACACCCCATCCCCTGTCCTCTTCACCCTGCCCTCCTGCTGAGAGCGACAGAGCTGCTCAGGCTTCACCATAAGGATTAAAAAGGGGCCAGGTCATACCCCATCTGGGGAACATGCCTGATAACATCCTCCTGAAAGACTTTTCACCAGGCCTTTGGCTTGCTCAGCGAGGATGAAGCTGTGGCAAGGACACGTGCTTCATGTTTTCATTGAACAGAAGCTGGTAACCAGGTAGGAAAAAACATCCTTATATTTTTAGTACAACAGGAAACTTTGATCCTGTCTGAGTTTTCATCTTGTTGCCCTCCCACTGCATTTTCATTGCCTTTTGGGAGACTGTGGAGTGTGTTGACCTCCTTACTTGTGTGAAAAAAATTAAGACTTCAACTTAGTGGCTTTTAATTTCTATATTCACCTCTCCCTGCTTGAGTAAGACTTTGTATATGCACATGGAGGAAAGGCTTGGCAGATGGTCAAGACCTGGTGCCTGGAGCAGACGCCCAACTTCATTTTTTGGAGGAAGCTGCACTCAAAACACACCCTGACGTGCACCTGGGAGGCAATGAACATATTGTCTTCACTCCCTCAAATTCCAACCCTGCCAAGAAAAGCCTCCCAGTATGCTAGAAACAAGCCACGAGTAAAACCCTTCAGTGGGCAGAAAGGCTATAAAATCTCTCTAGGAAACATGTGAGAAAATGATCCACAATCCAGCTATGTAATCCAGGAGATGGTCTGATTCCCCTTTCTGCTGCATCAGATGCCTGGTAAGACCCTGGGCAAATCATGCAGGGGTCTGTTCATTCCAACTCAATGACAGGTACAAGAGCCCATCGCTTCATCAGCAAGAGCCATGCTGACAAATTAAAGACTATCCAGTGTTCAGAGGCAGTAGTACGAAGGACACCTAAGAAAGCATCCACTCACATTGGGAAAGGGGATTTCTGCAGTATCTATTTGGGATGCTCCAACCCTGGAAATGTTTGCAATCAGGCTGGACAGGGTTTTGAGCAACCTCATCTAGTGCAAGACGTCCGTGCTGATGTCAGGTAAGCTGGACCAGATGATCTTCAAAGGTCCCTTCCAACCCAAACCATTCCACAGTTCTATGATTTGTTTTTCAGTACAAGCTGAAGCATGAATTTAAATCAGTGGCATTACTTGGGCATGGCTCACCTTCATGGTGCTTTAATAAGCCTTTTTAGGGGAGTGGATTAATTTGGTTAGGGAAAGCTATTAGAAAGAACTAAAAAAAAAAAAATCATCTTACAGCCAAAACCGAGGCATTGCCAACCAAACACAGACCCTGGTCTCAGCTCCAAATTTCCTGCCTTTCACTACAGGCAGGCTCTGATGATGATCTCCAGCCCCAAAGGGAAAGCTCCCTTCAGCAAGTCAGACCCCAGAGCTCAGTGGTGTTTTCTGGGCTGCATGCTCTGCTGGGACTGAGAAGCCCCTGCACACCCTACAGCCTCCCCTGGGCAGGGGGCAGACACCAGGCACGGCTCAAGTATGAACTTCATGCCTCTGAGGATCCTCCTGTGCTTCTCTTCCCAGAGCAGGAATGCGCTCCACCCGCCAACGCCAAACCAAAGTATCACAGCCCAACCCTTTGCTAATGCCATGCAGCCAGCACACAAAACTGATGTGGGGGGAGGAAAATAGGGCTCCACTTGCTGTCAGAGCTGGCTCAGTTCTGCTGGCCATCCCACCACTACAACCGCACCGCTGGTGATTTCCAAGGCAAGAAGGTAGGATGGCTCTTTGGAGACACCTGTTGTTTTCAAGCCTTTGCAGTACNACCAGATGATCTTCAAAGGTCCCTTCCAACCCAAACCATTCCACAGTTCTATGATTTGTTTTTCAGTACAAGCTGAGGCAAGAAGGTAGGATGGCTCTTTGGAGACACCTGTTGTTTTCAAGCCTTTGCAGTACTTGCACCACAAAGTTTCCTGGCTAAAGATGGCAATTCCTCTGTGGAGTGTACAGTCAGGAGAAACACCTGCTGGCATTACCTGTGTGCTGGCAAGCAATCACTCACCTGACAATCAGTGACCACAAACCTTCCCAACATTTCACAGCATGTGAGAACGTAGCTAAAAATCTCAGTTAAATAAAATAAAAAATGTAAGACCTGATACTTTAAAGAATGTAATCTGGCAGGTGCTTTCTTAACCTGGCGAAGTCTAGTGGTTTGTTTTTGGTTTTTTTGTATGTACACAGAGGGTACAGCTTACATAGGGTGAAGGATGAATCTGGTCTATGCCTGACAGTAGCACTGCAAAATCTTCTCCATGTATAATCAGGTAGAATATAGGGGAGGTAATTCCTGGGGCTACTGAAAGAAGGACATTTGTGAGGCCTGGTTTCATAGCAGCATTTGCACACAGAAGCTGTTCTTTTTCTACACACTGGGGAAAAAAAACAAAATAGGAGAGAGAGAGAGGGAAATGCCCCAGATGAGCTGCCAGTGCTGCTGGGAGTATGCCAGAGTTCTGTCTTTTCATCTTGTCCCTTTTAACTGTGCTGCTAAACAAACTGCAAGCTGCAGTAACAGAGTTGGGGAGGCCTGCATTCCGCTTCCTTATTCCTGCATTACTGATTACAGGTGTAATCTGGTTCAGGATCCCCACCACAGAGTTTCTTTCAGTGCAGCCATTCTTCAGTCACCCGTAAGCCAAACATAATCATTTACAGCTGTCTGAGCCAGTGTCTGTGTTTCTCTCCACTTCTGCTGAGGCTGCGTAGCTGGCTTCCACACTGTGCCATATTCCATAGGCAAAGTAGATGACAAAGCCTGTGGAAGCCAAGGGAGAGGGCACCGTTAACTCTGTAAGGAAACAGAAACCCCTATTCACACCCACTGACACCAGTTACACCAGTGTAAGTCTAGTCATTCTCATGGTTAGCTTCTAGCAGACAGCTACTACCTTCCTTAGGGAAAAAAAGCCATTAACACAGGCACCAGCCTTTAAAAGTCAATCTATTCCAGCCCCAAATGGGATCCTGATTTGAGCATTTCAGGCAATTCAGCCTTATCTACATGGCTGCTGGGTGCATCTTGGGATGCAGCTCAGCTTCTTCAGCTCCAGAAGCACAAACCCCACCACCTAGACTGTAGCTCAAGGTTTCAGTGCTCTATGGTTTCTTGTTGGCAACAAGATCCATAAGATGATTCATGGGTTGTTATTTTGTCCACACAACGGCTTCAAGACCCTTGAATTTGAAACAAAGCTTGTTACATGCTGCCGAAATGGCTTCACTCAAGTCACCACGGTTGCCCAAGGATGATCAGAGTGCAGAATCCCTCCCTGTAATGCTACAATAAATTTATGGTTAACAAAATCCAGTAACTTTGAATATAGCATTTTTCACTCTAACTCACCTAGGAGCATCCAGATTGCAAACCGGATCCATGTGCCTGCGTCCAGCTGCATCATGAGGTAAACATTCACGAAAATACTCCCAACAGGAAGAAAGGGCAAAAAAGGTACCTGAAAGAGAACAAGAGATATCTTACATCCACAGGCATGATTAATGAGCAGGAAAGAACAGCACATCCCTTGTAAATGGGAAGTAATGGCTGTTACCAACTCTTCAGCTGCCAGATCTGAGGAGAGGCAAGGTCAAACCCAAAAGAAGGACACCAGTCCACCATGGGAGGGGGATGTGAATGATGTTGTTCATCTATTTTAAAAGCTTGTTTTGTGGTCTAGAAGGAGGCAAGAGGCAAATTTTAGTGGCAATACTCAATACTTGTGGAGCAAAGGAGAGAAGAGTAAAAACCAAGGACTGTATCATGGCACGCACCTACTGAAGACCAAGAGATGAAGGTAAGGGGAATGTCAGAGGAGGGACCTGAGGAACTTCATCCAGCATGTACCAAGGCAATGAAGAAGAAGAGAGCAAATTATCTCAAACCAAAGCAAACCAGCAAATACAGCAAGAGATGACTACAGCTGTACCAAGAATGCCTTAGTGGTCGGAGAATCAAAGAAGAATGAGACAGTAAAGCCAAAATGCAAAATAAGAATATAAAAAACAGCACTGGTATGCAAAGATAAAATCAAACAAAGCAAATTATAACAATCGAAAGGTCTGTGAATATGGTGGAACTAACTGGAAAGCGAACTTCACTCCTAAGGGAAAACAAGATTTATAAAAACAAAGAGGCTGAAATGTGGGCCTTTCTTTATTTAAGCTTTGAAAAAAAAAATTATGCTAAGTAGCTGCTCACATCATTAGAGAAAGGGGATACACACACAAATCAGAAAAGAAAAAATGACTGTTTTTCTAAATTTGGCTTTGTCAAGTCAGTAGAGACAAATAAAATTTCCCTAGGTGGGTATATACCCAGAGATTGCAAAAGTGATCTCTGAACTATTAATTAAGCAACTCTGAGAGCTCTTGGTAGACTGGTAAGGTCTCTAAAGACTGGAGTAGGGAGAAAAATTACCTATTAAAAATACAGAAAAACAACTGGGAAACAAACAGGTCAGCCTTGGATTTCCAGTGATTTTGGAGAAAAATCACAGTCAGGTTGTAAATGTCTAAAGAACAGCAAGGAGATAAGAAACAAGGTTGTCAAGCATTGGAAAGGGCTACCTGTGATGTAGTCATCATCCCTGGAGGTGTTTAAAAGACATGTAGATGTGGCACTGAGGGACATGGCTTAATGGTGGACATGGCAGTCCTGGGCTAATGGTTGGACTTGATCTTAAAGTCCTTTTCCAACCTAAATGATTCTATGATTTTATGATTACAGATTCAGCTGTGACAGGTATAATTTTCTTTTTTCTCGAACAGGGTAGTGGCTGAGGGGGAAAAAAGGGAAGTAAAATATCCTGAGTGAAAGGTGAACAGACCTCCTCAGAAGCAAGTTCAGAAAACGTGGTCTAGATGAGAGTTGCTAAATTTTCTGCTCCTGGACATTTCTGTTCCCACCTTTGGGACCATAACCCCAAAATGAGCTGCAAACATTTCTTTGGAAAACTCTGGTTATATTAAGTTATTAAAATCTGTGAATTTACTGAAAAATTTTAATTGAAGAGTAATTGAAATGAAAGCAGTTTAGATTATGGAATTATAATCAAAAATTAATTTAATAAACTGAGGAATTACCTGTAATCAATATGATAAAGCATGACTTGTAGGATTACACTGGGGAAAAAATCCCATCCTAGTGTTTAATACAGAAAGGATGGTGTTCTTGGAGAGGGCAGGAAAATAACAGAGTTCCTCATACTTAAGGCTGTTTAAGAAAGAATGGTCATCCCTTAGCCTCCATGGGGACTCAGGACAACATGGAAGTGCACTCTTAGAGCCTTTTAGTGATTACTCCTTGGATCACACACAAGTTTACTTCTTGGGTTCTTTCTCCTTCTGTATATCCATGATCTGATGTGGCCCTTCACAACCATCCCCTTTCCTCCAGTCTCTGTCTCTTCCCTATCCTACAACCATCTGCTTCCAAAAGCAAGGTCCTGCCCTTCCCTTGCAGCCACACCTCTGCAGCAGGTTCTGGCCTTTCAGCTTCTCCTGGATAGAAAAGGTCCCATCATGCCTATGTTCTATGCATGTCCATTTGGCCAGTGCCCCCCTTCTGATACAGACCAACAAATGCACTTCCTCCTCCAACCACCTCCCAGACACCTCTTTTCTAGCTACATGTCCCAGGACATTCACCTTAAAGGAGAGTTTGGTTTTGCTTTCAGGCTGTTTCCGTATAATGAAGATGATAGTGACAACAAGGATGGCGGCAATAATCTGTACAGTGTTTATCAGAATGTTTGGCTCAAGGGAAGTCAGGATACAGATACCCACAATAAGGAAACCTGTGAACAGACACCAAAGGTTACTGATGTACTTTTTTTTAGATACAGGGAAAACCCAAGAACAAATTATAAGCAGGCAAAGCAGAAATCTGAAAGCTCAGCCAACAAAGCAGCAACTCACAAAACCCCTAACCATACAGATATACCTTTCCCGCTAGACACCCCCACACACCCCATCTGTGGATTTCTTTTCAAGTCAGAGATTTAATCTGCAGATTTCCAGTTATTGTGGCCAGTACAAGAGCTCATCAAAATCACATCATGGAGGTGAGTTTTCCCACCATGGTGAGTACAAAGCCCTACCAGCTGACTCACTGCCCCAGGAACACATTGCCCAGCGCTTACCAATGATGAAGGTTGAGATGTTCACCACTGAACCAGAGAATTTGGAAGGATCTGAATCTGGGGAACACAGTATGGCTTTGAAAGAAAACTTCTCCTCTTCCTCTGGCAGAAACCCAGTCTGTGACTCACTGGTGCTCACAGACTCGTTGTTATCTGTCTCCTCTGTCGACCTAGCCATCTGGTATGCCAAATTAGGCTGCTCTGGCTGGTACCTAGAAAAAGGAAATTACACAAAGCGCCTGTTAGTTTGGCTTCTAAATGAGGATACCACTCATTTAAAAGCCACACAGATAGTCATGGCTGCATGCCAGATCACTATAGCACCAGAACAGGCCCACGTCACATCTATACCCTTCTGCTTCAAGGGGTGTGGCCCAGACAGTAGCCCAACCACTGGCTGAAGCCCCAGTGGGCAATGAACCATCGGTCCCGCCTGCCTTCTCTTTGTGGTTAAATGAGAACATTAAATAGACAGATTATTTCCCTCACGACAGTGAGTCGGAGGGGGATGGGGAAGGCAGGCTGGGGTAGTTACCCACCACTCACCGGTGCCCATCAAATTCTATCTCCTCCCCCGTTCCCTCAGAGTTATATTAATATTCATAAGGTTGGTTTAATATTCATACTGTTCTGGAAAGTCCTGTTGTTCTGTTATCCCCATTGGTTTGTTTGAATTTGACCCTCTTTCCCCTCCAGGTTATTGGATGCCTGTCACAACCCATCATTTCCTCATTGGTATAACCCTGTTCTCCTCCCACCTTGTCTGGCCCTTTAAAAACCCCTGTAACCACCTTTCGTTGTTCATTTTGTAGCCCTTTTGTTGTTGTTAAATTCTCCTGTCCCTGGGGCAGAGAATAAACACAAGACTGCTGCTACATTTGAGCCGGTCTCTCCTCCTTTGCCTTCGAGGATTTCGCTCAAATATAACCATCATCTGCTGCCAGCCACAGCCTGGGCTACGAGGCAAACAGCTCTTTTCAGAGCTCCAGCCGAAGCTTCTAAGGCACAGAAAGCCTTGCTGCCGGGGTGCTCTTGATCTTGTCGCCTGCTGACCAGCCGGGCGGTCACGCGGGCAGCGACAAAGGGGGAATCTGAGGAATGACGTAACCATGAGTTAAGCAAATATGGCCAGCTCTTATCATCTACAGCTTGATTGTAACTTAAGTATTTTAAAGTGGGCAGTGCTCCCTTTCATGAATGCTGTCATCAATGTCACCAAGGCATGATTGGGTGACAGGAGAAGGAAACAGTAGAGGGACAGACAGATGGTCATAACCAGGCCATTGTATCATCTGTGGCAGTTCAGCTCTTGCGTTTTGGCACAGAGGTGGCTGAGCTAACAGCTCTGCAGCTATCGCACCCTGCAGCAACATTACTGGTGCCGCATACTCCTCCATCCCAGGCTCTTCTCCTAGCTTGTCTGCTGCCTTGTAGGGAAGGAGGAGCTGAAATAAGAATGGTTGTTGCATGTGTGGACAGCACATTCAACAGGGCTGTGACACACAGCCATGTGGATCCATAAATAAAAAAACACTCTTCCAGCCTCACCTCTCTGTTACAGAAGGTTTTGTCAATGACTCAGCCACAAGTCTGACTAATGGACTGGACCACTTTGAAAGCCACCTTAAAACTGTTCCTGTGGGGATGTGTTCACAATGAGGCATTTGTTAAACACTGAGAATTGTGAAATGTAGTGAAATCCTTGGGTCCAGTCACAGCAAGAAACTAGTGGCAGGATCTTACAGCTTTGGAAACAATTCAGTTGCTACATTGTTAAGCAGTCAACAGGCAGACAAATCAGCTGCTCAGGCCAGTACCAGACAGGCTGTCAGCTCTGCCAACACATGATGGGGGCAATGTCATGCAATAGGTACAGCAGCTTGCAAAAACAAATTAAAAACCCATTTCTAGCTCTGAGGAAAAGAGTAGGCTGGGAAATCAGGAAAATTAAGAAGGGCACGGTAAATCAGCAAGAATTGTCATGGGGCAAGGAAGAGAGCACGAACACAAAGGACTAGTACTACAGAACAGCACTGGCCCTTCACCTGCTGCAAGACTGTTTTTAGTTCAGTGCAATTGCTGTGAAAGCCTCCATCTGATTCTGAGTAAGTCATTCAACACACAAAGGTATTTTTCAGTAACATGATCTTCAGAGCATAGTTTTGAGGAGTCGAGTGCTGCTGTCTGTACGGTGCCAAGCACTGAAGACTTGAGATTCTTAGGTTTGGGAAGATGTGGGAGCTCAGCACTTCTAAAAGACATACACTAAGGCACTGATCCTGCAAACATATGCTCAGTTCTGTTCCTGCTGCTAGACTTTATCTCAAATTCCCTTTCAAAAAGAGGACAACTTGAAATTGTATCCTCACTGGGGACAAGCGTGGTGACAAGGCAGGCATCCAGGATCGCACATCTCTCATCCCTACCCCGTGGCGTATCTCCCAGGGCATTTAGAGTTGACCATAGCGGGACTGGCATGGAACAAGGGTTACCCAAGTTCAGAGGACCTCCCTGTACATCCAACTAACACAATTCCCCACGAGCTTAAAGAAACAAGCTCTTCACATGCCTGTAGCTGGAGGTGTGCCCATAGAAACTATGAAGGCATCTGACTGCTGTGTGGAATTCTGTCTGTGTGACAGAAAAGACAAAGCTTCTACATTCTTACCTCAGTACCAACACACAGGCTGCTACCAAGGAGTAAGCCAGGAGGGTCCCGATGGACATGAGGTCCACAAGATCTTTCAAGTCAAAGAGAAAGGCCATAACAGCTGTAGAAGGAGAGGGAGGTGAGAGAGAAGAAAAATCAGCAACATGGCAGAACATGCGCTTCTCAGGAGTGTTAATAATGATGCAGCACACATGAGACTCTTACTCAAGACTTGGCAGGGGAGCTCAAGATGTCCCAAGACAGGGAGTGGCAGGCCTTGGTGCATGAATACCCTAAGTCCCCACAGGCTGTCCCAGCCTCACTAACTGAAACAATAGGAAACGTTTATTACAGTAAATTTCAGCCTGTCTCACACAGGTATGTTTACCCAACTACCAACAATAAGCAGGGGTTTAAGCCACCATCTCATTGTTAGTCCCCCAGTGGAGCTGCAACACTCCTGAAGTCACAATTATCTCCTTAAAGTAGCTCGAGGGAACAGAGGATGGGCAGCACCTTGCCCTGGTGTCTCAGTTCAGCTGGGGTGAAACCAGGCTTGTGCATGCAAAGGCACCAAGCATCAAAGAAGGCATCTTGAACTAGTAGGTGTCATCATGGGGGTTTCCACAAAATGGCTGCCATACCCTGCTTACACACCCTCACCAGGCAACCCTGGTTATACAGGACTTTCTATAGGGCTTTCAGAAGGCAAATAAGTGGATAAAAGACACACAGTCAGACATAACGTGACACCAACAGTCATATGGGAGGGGGGGACCTCAGAGTTGAGCCTGGCCCAACCTATCCTTAATGTTACAGCCTGGAGCCCAACAACCAGCCCAACCTTCAAACTCAGCTAGCAAGTGCTGTCCCTGCAGCTTCATGTGGGTTTTGGTCATAAGCACTATGGACCACTTGGATGAGACTGAAAAACTTTTTTTTTATTACTTTATATTGCTCTTTTCCCTACCCCACCATGGTCTGGACCCAAGAATACCTGAAGAGGAAGGTGCGGGAGAAGGAAGCTGTGAGGAGGCTCTGTGAGTCCCAGCAGCAGGAGCTGAGCCCTTATCAGGAGCTCAGAGCCCAGGGCAGCAGTCCGGCAGCAACTCCCCACCGAAGGTGGCACATTCTTGTACTCATGGCTCATCCTGCATTTGCAGCAGAAGGTAAAGAGGAAGCAGCAAGGCTCTCCTCTTTGCCAGGCATCATGAGGAAGGGGGCGGCTGCAAGAGCAGGGTAAGCTGCTCATCCTTGCTGTCTGGGAGGTTTAATTCCTCTATTTCTGGGGGGCCAGGAGAAGGAAGGGGAGAACAGGATGGCTGCCAGCTGTGACTAACTGATTAACAAATGCCAGTGCCACAGGAGCCATCTGCCTGTCTCCGGCTGCTCTGGCATCTTCTGCAGAGCTGCTACCCACAGGCGGTGTGGTGTCTCCAGCCAAGCCAGGCCAACAGGCACAAGGATGCTGGGGCACCACTGGCTGCCACCTTGCAGGGAGTTAATTACTTTTAAGGCTGGCTGAGCAGATAAAGGCAGTTCCTGGCATGAGACAGGATAGCAGCAATGAGCTCTGAGAAAGAGGAACAGGCACACAGCGAGCTACTCATGCTCACCCAGACTCTCCAGGGCATGCCCTGGAAATCCAGGACACCCTCTGGGATGCTGTATTCTGCAATATATCCAATTAGTAAGTGGGCTAGAGTCAGGCGGACTTATCTTCCCTGAAGATGAGCTTATGTCTCCTTTCCACAGATTCGTGCAAGTCTTTGGATCCTACCTGCAGTAGCTCCTGATGTCACTGTTGCAATTAAGGGAGTTTTTCTCTTCTCATTGACTTTAGCCAAAAATTTAAAGAGAAGTCCATCTTCTGCCATAGCATAAATTATTCGAGGCATCGGAAACATAGAGCCAAGGAGACTATGGACACAGGAAGAAGAAGTAATCTACTTATATCACCTCCTGCTGAGGCACACAAATGAAAGCAAGTTTATGGCAGTGTGACTATAGAATAGGTGACTTTCATTCAATTCAGCTTCTCCTTCAAGGGCTCCCTCTGAACACTCATGTTACTGATAGCTGGTAACTGAGCTGCAGCTTTATGATTTTGGATAGCTAAACTTAGCCATGGGGCACCACACCAGCCTGACTTTCAGGTAATAAAAGAGCTGTAACTTCTGTGAGCCTCTGCGAGTTGCTCACCTAATTGACTATGTCTAAGTTGATCTGAAATAGGCCTCCTGAGTTCAGGAGGTGACATATTCTGCCTCCAGCCTGCCCTGCCTCCCATCCAGATGGCTGTTCTGCAGGTAACCTGCAGACAGATGGCCCTGGATATGGTAAGCCCCATGTGCTCCTGAAGATGCACTCTGCACTACCTGACACAAGTCTGCTCTCCACCCAGCAGGCCAGGATGTCTTGCACCCAAACCGTGCTTGCATTGCATAGCTGCCTCCATACCTAGTCACTCAATCCAGATTTATATTCCTGAGATGCACCTGCTGGGTCTTCTGCTAAGATGGGAGTTTCTGAAGTGATACCGGTCACCTTCTTCTCTGCTATCTATCACAGGGTGAAATCCCGGTCCTTTTGAAGTCAGTAGCTCTGAATTTCATCCCTGGTCTCTGCTCCATTTTTTAAAGGAGGTGGTGATACACGTTTGCCGTGAGAGATGCAAAAATGAAGAGCAGTGTCTTACCTGGTAGAAAGTGCACACAAGGAACCAACAGCCACTGCATAATTGGCTCCATCCCAATCCACATATTTAAAGGCATTGGGTAAAGGGCTATTGGTATCCAGCTGGTAGTAAGGCATCATGAGCGTCAGGGCAGCCGACACACCAAAATAAGCCACAAAGCAGATGAGCAGAGATGCCACAATGCCAATAGGAATAGCCTTCTGAGGGTTTTTTACCTCCTCACCTAGAAGAAAGGAATTTAAGTATCAGCTAAATGATAAGCAAGAACTTTATCCCAACCTAGGGCAGGCATGCTGGCTGGGGCTTTCAAAGGTTTCACGTGCACAGAGGTGCTCTTCGACCATAATGCTGCTGATGATCTGCTCCATCCACTGGAATACCACAGCCTGTTTGCTCCCATTTCTGCTGCTCCTGCCACTCATCTGACACATATTCATGGAAGCCCTGTAAACTCAGGCACAGAAACAATCTGGATTAAAAACAGTCCTTTCCCCAAAACAGACCATCCTTCTATACTCCTTCTACCCTACTGATAGTGCAGACCCAACAAGAGTTCAATGATCACAGATGATGAAACAAGAAATTATTGTGCAGTTGTAAGGAAAATCCTTGGATGTTCATTTTAGTAGCATCTCCACCAGAACTAGTACACCATGATCATGGCACCATAGGTGCCCAGTTCCAGAAAAAGGCAGAGTGCTTGAAAGTCACAAGGATCTTTGAAAATGCATCTTGAAAAAAAAGGACCCTCTCTAGTTTTTATGGAAAATTTTCAACAACCAAGCAAGAAAAAATGTGTAAAAAAACCAAAAATCCTCAAAATTCAGACACTGATCAATTACAAAACAGATTTGTGCCTTCCTAGTCCTACAAAACTGCTCTGAAAGCAAGAGCTCCTGAGGTACAGCATTTCAGCAGGATGAACCGATAAACACAGATCCATGCACCTACAGGTCTAAAGCAGATGAATGTTTCTCCTACAAGGAGAGGCTCCAGGGCTGGCTGGAGTAATGGAGCCAACACTTCACAAACTCCTTGCTTGGAACAAGACACAGTAATGCTTTATCTGTCTGTGATGATTTCCTTCTCCCTCTGCTCCAACCATTCTTGCCAAATGTGAAATTAAGGATAATCCTTTCTTCAAGGAATTAAGTTTCTTCTTAGCCACAAGAAACATGACTACACTGATGGCTTCTCTCTCAAAATGAGAACTCTTAACCTTTACAGGTAAAAACTCCTGATTCTGAGGCACAGCTTTAGGGTGCAGTTTACTCCCCAGAGGCTTCCTCTTTCTCTGGATCATTAAAATACTCCAAGCGATCAGAGCTTCTTCATCTGAAGGCACTGAAGAACTCTGTTCCAAAATAACCAGTTGATTAAAGTATCATCTGGAGTTAGAGGCTCAAACTCATACCAGGTATCTGAACCTGTGCCTTCCCTGTTTGCCTAGCTGGTAAACCTGGACATGTTTTCTGTGGAGTCTGACCGGATAAGTGTCATCACTGACCATCCACAAGCTTGGGCCCTGCAGGCAAAGAAGAAGGGAGGAAGCTCGTGGGTTACAGGGTCTATCTGCACACCACAGCAGCTAGAAGTCAGCACTCAGGCACTCAGGGACTCGAACAAATTCAGCACTTTCACTATTAGAAGCAGCTGAGCCGAAAGTCTGTTTTGAGCTGAGGTTCAGAGGGACGACAAATGCGGTGTCCTGAATTCCCTATTATCTGTGCTCTGCAACATTACTGAAAGTCAATCCACTTGCAGCCAGGTTCATAACCAGAATGAAGACATCTTCCCTCTTACCTGTAGTAGCAATACAGTCAAATCCCACAAAAGCATAAAAACACGTGGCTGCCCCTGAGAGGACTCCTTTCCATCCATAGGGCATAAACCCTCCAACACCGTAGAGCTTTTCTTCCTGTGTTTGACTGAAAGGCATGGCACTGGGTTAGAAGTGATCCTGCCTAGCTGGGAGTCACAAAGCTACTCACATAGCTCATAACAAAATCCAAAGCCAAAGTCTGAAAAAGAAGGCTCTCCCTTTCACATGCTAGCATACAAATACCAGGAAAATGCTAAGCCCTACCCACTGCTGAGCTTTGGGCTGGCTTGCAACAGCCTGGGGGATGCACGGAATAAAAACGATTCACGGTTTGCTCCCACCACCTGTTTTGTGGGGTGGATAAAAATGTCTTGGCTAAGACAAGGAGAAAATAGCATGAGTATTAAAAATCCTCTCCTAACATTACTGCATGTGTGTAGATACATTTAAACAGAAGCTTTTGGAAAAGCTGAAGACTGAGAAACATGTAAACCATCCACTTTTTACTTCAGATGGACTCAGATAAAGTGTAGGTGAGTAGATGTAAGAGAGAAAATCAGAGTGACTGTTTAAAATCCACCCCATCTTCCATTCTCAACTTCCAAATTCCTTGTGCCAAGCTCAAGCCATGCTTGCAAACTTGAGAGAGAAGTGGAGCCTGCATCCCTGACACTCCAAATGCTTTGCTGAGCCTTATCCAATGGTCATTTAAGTCAACAAACGCAGGCTGATCCCAGTGCACTCTGGATTGGGACCCCAGGTCCACGTGCCTTGTGTTGAGTGACATATAAGAAGTATACCCTTCAGTTCAAGTGACTTAGGTCACTTTTTCCGTGAAAAGCCTTTGTAAAGATGAATTAAGGCAGTTAAACTAAAGTAAATCCCAAATCTGCAAGTCTCCTCACGTATAAGCATCTGAACTCTCTCACAGAAGCTCTGCTGAGATTTAGATGAAAACTGGCCTACAGAAATAGCACAACCCAAATGTGGATTACTGTGGAAATAATGATAAAATAAACCCCAGACAGATTTTACAAAAACAGTAAGTCCTACAGGTCAAAGAGTTGCAGCTATACTTTGAAACTCTTGCACTAATTGCTCCTTGCATGGGAATAGCAGCCGTGAAGGAGAGGGGAACCTGTCCTACAGGAGCAATTTGTTTGCAGCAGGTTGAATTTTGGAAAGAGGCTCAAGAAGTGACTTTTACACAAGGTAAATTTACCCACACAACACTTATGAATCTCACCAGATTTTGCCCAACTGTGCTTCCTTCCAGGCCAGCATAAAGGATTTAGGTAGCAAGCCAGGACTGAGCTTATATATATGGAGATATTTAAAGGCCCTTATTCTGTGTTGTACAGTCTCAAACAAAAATTAATAGCTTTGTCCTACTGGTAAGCCTTGTAAGCTCCTTTATTTTGATCTTGTATAGGACGACAGAATTTTGGCCAAGAAGCAAAATGTCATTAAAAACAGATTTATGATATGCTTGCTGCAATGCATTAAAATAATCTGCAATTTGCCTTCATTTTATTGAGGCATTTGGGACAAGGTCTCTAAAAGGCATAACAATGCCCCAAGGATATTGCCCAAGTATCCAAGGAACTTACACAGCTAAACTTGGGCATGGCTTCGTACAGGCACCAGAGGCAGCCTGGTGTAGCCTTGAGTAGGACACTGTCTAAAGAGCTCTTTTCTCTCAACTTTGGATGCTATATTGGTCACAAGGCTAGAAATGGTCAGTCCTGCAGCAGAGCCCACGATGACACAGCCAACTCCTGGCACTTCCAGCCCATCAGCACAGCCTGCTTTCAGCAAACACACACCAAAGACAGCTTTTCCTCCAAGGCATCTGGCAAAGGAGGCAGCCATCCCATTCACTGGTTTTCTCACTCAGTCCACAACCCCCCATTTAAACTTGATGTTGAAAATGCACCAGGTTCTGAGATGAAAAGAAAACATCCAACCTACTTGTCTTTGGAAATGCTATGGCTCATGTTGTAAATGTCCTGTTCAGTCAGATTCCAGTTTTTAACAGATCCTTTCACAAAGCCGGAGATCACGACAAATCCCAGGACAAGGACGTTGATGCAGGTGAACACTTTGTTCACCAGGGCAGATTCTTTCACACCAAAAGCTAAAAGCCCTGGGGAAAAAATGGCATCGGTCAGGTATTTCACCACCAGCAGCAGGCACTGGGGACTCACAGCCATAGATCAGCTCTGTTCATGCTGTGCTCTGCCTAACCTATCAGATCTCGTTTTTTCACAAAGCCAAGTGGCTCTGGATTAACTCACCCAGAAGTAGAATGAGGACTCCAGCTCAGACATTACTGCTGTGGAATGTGACACACCTTCCCACCCAGCACGCCCATGTGGACCATGTCCTTGGTAAAGTGCTTCACTAACACACCTAAACTACTCCCACAGCCTCACACTCCATACAGAGACCTGGAGAAAGCACAACAGGTGGTTTTTCATGAAGGAACATTGTCTTAGAGGTCTTGGCCAAATGCAGAAGTTATGAACACCACTCACCTTTCCTTAGAAACGGGGAAATATTAGCAGGGACCAAATCCAGGAGGATTCTACTTCTAATAGCTACTTCTAGTGCTGAAAACAAAGAAGATGGCATCTTGGGAATACTGCTCCCACTTAAATCAGCAAGAGCTTTGCCAGTGAGTTCAGTGAGAGTAGAATTTCAGCTTGGTCTTAAGATCATTTATCTGAAGAAGAGCATGGCTACAGGTCCTGGCAAACAGAATCTCACTGAGGCATAGCTTGGCTTCTCAGGTTGACAAGCTCTTTTAACTTCCTCTTCAGGTGCCTCATTTTTAAGAACTGAAACCTTTAACCCAAACCTAAGGCTGAAGGACAAGAAAAAAATTTCACACAGGCCTGAGGGAGAAGACAAGCAAAACAAAGTGTTCTTTTACTGTTACTCCAAGGGACTTCAAGGAGAGAGGAGCATCCTGTGTACTCACCTTTCCTTCTTTTAAAATAGGATATAAGCTGAGACAGCTATATCAGAGGAGTGTTTGGTAAGACTGCATACCAGCCCACGAAACTTGTAAGGTACCTTTTAGAAATCTGAAGCTCCAGACAATCCAAGCGGAAATAAACTTGTGATGATTATATTTGGGGCTAAAGCTGCCCATTCACCAGCTTTTTTTCAGAAAAGAATGGTTTGCCTTTTTTAATAAAATCCATGGAATTTGCTTCATGCAGGAGCATAAAGCCACCTTATTATAAAGTAACCTTTATAATTTTACACATCAGCAGTGCTACAGTAAGGAGTTCCAGATTTTTTTAATTGTATCTGAGGTGAAAGACCAGATTCTGATTTGAAATGAGAACAATTCATATTACATACAAATGAACAAAGAGGAAAATCTTCTCTCCCATTCAGATGTAATCCTGAAAACAGAGGGCTGCTATTGGCTTCAGCAGCCCTCGATGTAGTCCTAGATCCAAATGCAAACCCAAATGCCACAGCATCTCTTGCTTATGAACCTGTCCCCCTGAGCACAGCAGCTCACACTGTGGGAAGGCCATTCTAATCAGAGTGGGAAACGTCAGGATAACCTTGCTAGTGTGACACTGCAGCTTCTGCATTCTGGAAACCACAGAGGAGTACAGAAGTATAGGTTTTTTAATTTGCCTAAACTTGGTAATGCTTTGCAAGATCCAGCTGGAGTAGAGGTAAACATTCAGAAGAATTTTGATCTTGCAAGGTGTCAGAACTTTTCCAATTCATGATCAAAGCCTTGGCACATTTTTAGAAAAAAAAAGAGGCACTGACTTTGCCTCTATGACACACTTATTCATCTGGAGTCTTGTATTCACTTCTGCAAACTGAAGCCCATATATATTTTAAAAAAACCAGAACAGTAATATATGAGACTGTAACTAAGTACTTTCTTTTTTCTCCTCCATTTCCTGGCTCAAGTCATCAAAAACTGGCAGATTATCAAAGGGGGAATAAGGTTGATAGACCAACTGCATGAAATTCTTGTGTAATAGGATTTGTGGAGGGAAGGATTAAACTTCCATACCTGATTGAGGATAACAAGTCAACTTTTCTTTTCCTCCTTATATAAAATTTGATTGAAGGTTTTAAAGTGACTCAAAAAACATCAAGAATGCTCCCCTTTAATTAAAAACCTTGTAAACATGCTATGCCCTGTGCTAACTCCACAGCAGCTATATAGGTCAATCCAACACTTGTAGCAAAGAAAGAGTCTTTAATATGTTGTCCAAAATAAATCAGGACTTCATGCTCATTCCAAAAGCAAACAATGAGATTACAGAAGAAGGAGGTGCAAGACCTACAAATCCCTCCAGTGCTTCACCTGTTAGGATGATGATTATCACCACGGCAAAGATGTCTGGGTATTTTGCTAGCACTCCAGGAGCATCCATCGTCATGTACTTTTTACAAAATTTTTCAATGTGTTGCCCTATGATTTCATCAAACGTCGCACTCCAGGCTCTGGCCACACTTGAGGTTCCTGCCAGAGGATAGAAAGGACAAAGATCACCCTCTGTGGCTGGCACATGTTCCAAACCAGGGGGAACCTTGTAAGGTTTTTCAATATGGAGGGCCTCAAAGCAACCTTGCATGTACTCCCAGGTGCTGGGAGTAGCCTTTTCTCTCCATACCCAACCCATAGCCTGTGTTCATGCTTGGCATCTGCTCTGATGGTAACACACACAGGTGGTGGGCCTCAGACTTATGTTGAGCTGACAAGATGAAAAAAATCCTTTTAGTCCAGCTTCTCTAAAAACCTCAACTTTGCCTTAGATACTGCCCAGACTGACCTTTTCTTTACAACCCCAACAGCCTGACCTGCCCCCAAACCTGGTAATGTCTGTTACCAGAGAGGTCCAAATGTAATGCTGGCAGAAGTGCCTGGCAGCCTCAGTTAGGTGGCTGCAGCCCAGGCAGAGAGACCTTACAACATTCAGTTGCCCTCCAGCAGTGCAATGCTGGAGCCCCAGAGCCTGGAGCACAGCACTTGCCCAGCTCTGCACTCTGGCAACACTCAGGTCTGCTCCCAACTCCAGTGCTAGAGCATCCAAGCAGGAAAAAGATACAATTTACACATTATCTGACCATAAGTCCGCCTATTGCAGAATGCTGGTGATGAGCACAGCAAGTGGCACAGCTCCTGCTGCACTGCAGCAAGTGCTCAGGCTTCACCCTCTGGGGCTGCTGTTTGCTGTGGTTCAAGTGCACCCAACTACATGCAGCTTGCTGGGGTGAGGAGTGAACCTAGGATCTCAGGACAAGCAAGCTGGGGACAGTGTCTGGGCCATAAAAGTCATTTTAGGGAAATGAAATAGTACCAATGAAGAGCTACCACCAGACAGTGACAGCATTTTGTAAAATAAGTAGGTTGGGGTAAAAGCCAACTTTTCCCTCTCTTGTGTTGAAGTGGCTACTGTTACACTCCCAATGTCTTATACAGTACATGCACTATATATAACAGCACCTAATTGCATGTTATAATTACTACTGTACATAATTACCTAGTTAAAAAAAGAGCTCGGCTTGGTTTTGGCTTGCAGAGCAGCTCCTCAGAGGATGCCATCAGGGGCCCCTTTCCACCCAGAACAGTCTGTCCTGCCACACTCACCTGTGAGTGGGTGTTCAGGTCCCAACTCCAGCACCTGCAATCCTGTCAAACAATGTCTGTGCTCACCTAGAGCCAAATCCTCCGCAGCAGCGGTGGGCAGCACTTGCAGCACAGCTGGGAACATTCACCTGCCCAATCCAGCTTTGCAACAGCTTAAAAATTAGGCTGCAGAACAGACCAGTTGGGAGACTCTTCTGTTCACCAAGACAGAAAAGTGCACAGTGTGAACACCTTTAAAAAGTTTGGACATCACTGCCATCAATTTAATCTTGAGAAACTGCAGAAGTTATTGTATACCACGTTACCATTTTTCAGCTTAGTTTTGGCATGATTTGAAGAAAAAGTCTATTTCAGTGCTATTTTTTTTGTCCTAGGTCTAATATTTCACATTCTAGGACGGGAACACCCAGGTCCTGCATGTGTTACATTAGATGCCAGCTGCTTGGATGCCAGTTCCACGTAACTATCAGCCATTTATTCGGAACTCTCTGTAACCAACAGGCTTGAGGGAGCAGGGGGAATCTGACATTCTTTCAACAACACAGACAGTTGGATAATATCTTGCTGTTATTAGAGAGCACAGTGCAAAGACATTCAGCTTGTACCCAGGAGGATTTACTAGTTCTAGGTCAGCATAGCCTCACCAGATTGGATTTGGCTCCTGCACACAGCTCCCAGGAGAACTGCAGAGCTCAGGTGCGGGGCTCACTGCAGGAACAGGCACAGGCAAGGAGGTCACCAAGTGCCAGGAAACCCCAGCAGAAGCCACTCACCACAGATGTTGTTGCTCATCATACTACCAGCTCCCACCAGTTGCCAGTTCCTGAAATGCATCCCACAATCTGGCACAGTTCCCCAAACCCACATCATCCCAGAAGGAAGTTCACATCAGATCCTGGTTCTGGACACCTTCCTCCTTCTCTCTAAACCATAACTGATCAGTTGCATGCTCAGTTTTTTCTCATCACCCACCTCCAAGAGTCCACACGAACCTTCCCCCATGTCAAGTCACTTCAATTAATTAAAAGCTATTGGCCACCCATCATGGCACCCCAGGATTTCTTTTTCTACCCTCGTAATACTTTCTGAGCAGATGTCTGAGAAGTTCAGCATGAAAACACCGAGCTGGTCGAGCCCCTTAGAGATGCAAGCTCATGTTCAATGCACTGCTCAGCATTTTCTCAGCAAGACTAAGAAAAAAATCAGCTTTCTGCCCCTCTCAAGCCCTGGCCCTGAAGTGCAGCATGTGCCTGTCAGAGACTGGAAGGACTGATGTCTTGAGACATTTAGGGATGCCTGTGTGTGTGAGAGTGAGCAAGTCAAGCTCTGCCCTGGTGAGGCAGTGCCCTGCCCCCACACCCCCCAGCCTCTATTCCAGCCCTGCATTGGCACACCAGGGGCAGGGCTCCACTCCGCCTAACCCAGCTCCTGAGTGGCCAGATGACCACAAGTCTCACCTGGGGGGAGGGCCCATGAAGGCCCAGGGTTTTTTAAGGCTGAACATGAGTCCAGCAGGTCCTGACCCTACCTTCCTCTTGGAGTTTCTATCTGAACACTGCTGGAACCCAGGAGTTGGTAGCTATGGGTGCTTTTCTATATCTTTTCTGTCTTTGGCTCTTTCTTCTAATACCCTCTTCTTGGAACATTTTGAGTAACTTAACATGGAACAGGTTTAAAGTTTGCTAAGTTGGATGGGCTAGATTAATGCTGTGAGAACTGTTTTATGTTGACTGGATGTTTACTAAGTCTTTTGGCAAAGTTTCCTGATTTTTCTCCAGTTTGCCAGTAAACTTTTGTGTTGTTTTGACCTCTTGAGAATATCTGGTCGGTATTGCTCCCACGTGTCTAACCCAGAGTACAGGAACCATTGTAAACACTTTCAACAGTCTCATCGAGTGAGTTGATTGGGGCCTTACAGAGGCAGCCAACATATCTTTCTCCTCCACACCCCAGAAGCTGCTGGGAGTTGTCCTTGCTCACAAGAGAAGCAATTACCACTGAGAGAAAAGCTGGGTAAGATAAAGAGGCCTCCTATACCTCATATTCTCCCCGCAGTGTTTTTCCGCCTTAGCCACCATTTCTCACCAGTTATGAGAAAGACAGTTTGCAAATACACATTCTTGACACAGAACTGAAATAAAAGTAACAAAGTTGTATTTGAACACAGTCACGGATAGAATCTACTTATTTTCTACTGAATTTTCTGCCTTGAGACAATACAGTGAGCAGTCAACTCTGAAATAAAAACTGAGGCAGTTTTTCAAAATCCATTATGAGATGGAAAAAAAATCTCAGAAATACCACTCTGAGCCCAGATCCTCGGAGTAGAACATTCAGTAGGCAAAACTTTTCATTGTGCATTTGCAGAATCAGGTTTTGGGACAGCAACCACGGCTATGTCACTCATTTTGGTCGTCCAGTATCATGGTAGGAAGGGCCCCAAAACCAACTAGATGAAGGGCATGAAGGAGACGATTTATCATTACCTTTCTGGAATAGAAGAAAAATTACCAAGAAGTCTGTTCAATTTTTCTACGTGTAGCCTAAGCAGAGTCCATTTTAGAAGTCTGGAGGAAGTCATACACTTACTTTTTTTAAAATTATTTTCATCTACTCCTTGCAGTGAATGTTATTTACAAAATAGCTACAGGATTCTGATTTCTTAAGGAGAAGAGTTTGACTCTGGCTTTTCATCTCCTCTTTTTTTTAAAGAGGAGGAGAAGAGGATAAAAATATTTCAGGTAACACACAGAGGAAAGCCAGCATGATCTCAGACAGGCAGCTGCTATGCCACTATGTCGTTCTTGATATGATCTTACCCTCCAAGAACCATGGAAACTAAATTCCAAAGTAATGCTTACAGATCCCATAAAATGCATTCTTAAAAAAACAACTCCCTTTAATAATTTAGCATACAGTTGGTTTTCAGTGTAACTAGTAAGCTTTCAGTCTCAACTGGCGAGTGTGTTGCAGCCTTATTTAGAGGCGTGATAACAAGCAGCCTGCTCAGAATGTGCTTGAAAAGACACGAATCCTTAATTAGCAAAGTGTGGCTTAGTTTTAATGCATCAGCTGAGTTGCAAAGCGCATGCTCTGAGCTTGATCCAGGGCCTCTCCTGGTGGGAGCCAAGGGCTTAGAAAGGATTTGGTTTGTATTTTCCAGAGACTGTGAACCTGCAGATCATCTTAAGATTAATTCTGCAGCAATTCACAAGACAAAACTCTTATCTCCAGATACTTTAAATAGATCCCAAAGGGACCAGAATTAATCCTTGTTCAGCTGTGAGTACAGATGCTCTGTATAAATCTTTCTGTAAGCAGCTCCTTTCTCAGCAGTGGAGACCCCCTTTTGCACCCTAGCAAGTGTGCAGCAGCCAGGGGATGCCAGAGGGATGAGGTGGAGATTCAGAGGAATTCCCAGCAGCAATAAGCCTGCATTAGGACAAACCCTCAGCCAGCAGCACATGACTCACCAACTGGCAGGAACCACCAAAAATGCATCCCACCGATGAGTCCTGAAATCCTCTAACACAGGCACCAAAACAAGGGTGACCTTACAGACCAGGCTGCCACCTTGAACTAAAGCTAGGGTCTCACAGCACAGCCACCACACTTACCAATAACATAGGAGAGGATCAGATTCCACCCTGTGATGAAGGCCCACAGCTCACCCACAGTCACGTAGCTGTAGAGATAAGCTGATCCTGTCTTAGGAACTCGAGCACCGAATTCTCCGTAGCAGAGTCCGGCCAGCACTGAAGCCAAGGCAGCAATCAAGAAGGAGATAACGATGGCAGGTCCCGCGTTTTCCCGTGCCACAGCTCCAGCCAGTACATAGACACCTGCACCCAAAGTGCTGCCTACACCCAGAGCCACCAAGTCAAACGTGTTGAGGCACCGCGAGAGCCGACTGTCTTCTCGAGTGCAGTCCACATTTTTCCGACGAAGAAGCTGGTTTCCAAAATTGGTAATTTTCTGACAGTTCATCTTCCTGTTTGGGCCTGCAAGAAAGATGCTGTCAATCATTATCTAGACCAGAATACCCTCACAATACATCAGCATCAGTGAACGGGTACAATGCCACAGCCCTGCTATAGTTCAGCAAATGAAACTTCCCATTTTCCACATTTTTACAGGGCAAAATGTCTCCTTTGGCATTTTATCTAGACTTACCATGGGCAATTAAAATAAAAAAAACTAAAGCATTTTCTACTTCCAGCTCTCAGTCATGCTGTAAACCTTGTGCAATCCCAGGAGAGAGGTGATACTCCAATCCAGCTCTCATCCTGCTCCACCATCACCCAGTCCACACACAAATGGGCAAACTAAAAATGTGAATTCCATCTTTCAGATTTCAGAAAGGTTTTCCTGTTCTGGGCACATGAGTACTTAAAAAGTGAATGTCCCAGTTGCCCCATTTACCACTGCAGAGAGCTTGTGGATGCACAAACGCTGTACTACTGGGATGAATTTAAACCTGAGGATATTGCAGGGGTGCATGTAACACATCCCAGCCTTATGGGTGCTCAGCCTGAGGGAACAGCTACTCCAGGACAACCTCCTCTGTAAGATGTGTTGTGCAGACACCAGATTTCCTCTGCTTTGCTCTACAAACCTACAGGCTGTGTGGCCACAGCCTACAAGAATGAACTTCATCTTCCATCTCAGACTGCATCCACTACCTCCAAGAGCCACACCCTGATATCCACATTGCACCATTAAACCTGGCTTCAGCAACAGGGCTTTGAAAATGTTTCTTCATTAATTATGGAAAAAGAAAAAGGTTCTTTTGTTTAGATGCAATGCTGGACTGAGGCATACACTTTCCAGCAGTACACACTGCACCCCTACATCAATATTATGATGAGAATAGTGTGCAGGCAAAAATACTCCTAAATGCAATTTACAGTACAGTTCAATGAGATTGGTATGTCATCAGCTCTAGCTAAAACCCAGTGCAAAAGTGGGAAAATACATAGTAAGAAACTTAATTAACTGAGTCAACTCTTAAATCCATGTTTCAATTTTATTACCACAGCATCAACTATAAAACCAAAAATCCTCTTCACTTTTTCAAGACACCAGTCGTAAGTCCTGGCTTAAATCCCTTTCTCTAGGCTTTACACTAACTCCCCTACTATGAAAAAGTAATTACAACTGCAGGAACAAGGCTGAGGATTTACAAAGCCCACTGTGTCAGGAATTGTATCCCACCAACAGCTCTCAAACATGCTCCCAATAGACATGGATTTAGACAAATAAAGAAAGGCAAGTTTTAGGCCAATCTTACAAAAATCTCGTTTCATTAACCATGGGAGTTCTCAATACATACAGAGAGAGAAAACTGTCTTCTCCCTTCTGCAGAAAGACAGACCTAAGTCCTTACTTAAGAGCATTCATATGTCAGATTCTGCACTCAATCTCCTTCCCACTTGAACCTTACCCAATCCATGTCAGCCACGATTGCTTCTGGCTGGACAACTGCACACCTCCCTAAAGCTGGGACAGGGGAGTCACAAACTTTGAACTGGGTTAAATGGACAAGAAGATAGTGGCACTGGAATACCCCTATGAATTCTGTTGCTTTCTAGGATGACACAAGTCCTAGGTTTTGCTTAACTCCCATCAGAGTGATGCAGAGAGATCCCACTGCTGCCTTCATCATCCTATGAAGATCCCGGCAATGGGGCTAACTCCTCCACTCTGTCCCACAGTGGTGCTGGTCTACATTCAGCCTGAAGCTTCAGGAAATAAGGAGAATCCCAGTGCCATGCAGAAGAAAAAAATGCTGCAGAAGGTACAAAAAAAAGCCCTCCAAAACAAAACAAAGAAATTCCTGCCAAAAACTGTAACCAACTACAAGCAACATACACACAGGAGATGCTTTAATGAATTTCATTCCAAACTTAGTGTGAAAGGCAAGACCAATTTGAATCAGAACCAAACTCTGGATTTCAGAACAAACATGGGTCTATTCTGAGGTACAGAAACATCAAGACATGCCAAAGGACTGCTGAAAAACCGTTTATTTTGTGCTAAGTCAATATTTATGGCAAAGTTTAGACATTCAGTGGTGCAGACAGAGGGGTTAGAAGCAACACAGAAAACTACAGGGAAGGCCCAGCTGAGGCTATTAATAAAGACAGAAAGAAGAAAAAAAGCAGAGATGGCCCAACTCAGGAGTAGCTGAATCTCGAGCCAGGGAGGTCTGCAGAGATGCAGTACAGCTGGACAGGGCTCATGTGTCCTTTGCAGAGCCTTTGATGGACCTCTGAGGCTGAGCTGGACCAACCATACAAGACCGCCAGAGAAACTCAGAGATTTTCCTGAGACATTTCACCCTTGGGGGGGGCTACAGATCCAGACCTCCCCAAACACAGTGACTTATGCACTGAGTTCCTCAGGATTTGCACCTCCAAGTTGACATCAACCTTGCTGAGCATATTGGGTTTCATCTTACAAGGTGCTGAATATTTCTTATGCAGAAAGCAAGATGAGGGAGGAGGATATCTTGCAGTGTTGGACCACGCAATGTGCAGAAGGAAAAGGTTTGTGATGCATGCTTGTTCATCAACATGTGGGTTTCTACAATGCCCACACAATGCAATGGGGCTGAACCCTAATTGCTAGATAGCATGTATCATATACTTGCTTGCAGTGTGAAGTGACCTACTGGCCCTATGCACCGCAAAAAGCTCCAAGGAGGATGTGCTCTGTGGGGGACAAAAGCAAAAGGCAGAGGTCAGGCTGTGCAGCCTGACATCTTCATCCAGGAGAGTGCCTCTAGGTGGGGATGGACCAAGTTTCCCTGCAGGTGAGAGCCACTCTCCCGCCTCCCTCCATCACCACTGACCACCAAGGAGCTGTGCAAGCTAAGACTCTTTCAGGGTTTGGCTTAAGGCATGTTTTAAAAACATGCTACCTAAAAATAATGGTAGATTTTTTACTTCTTACACATTTACCTTAACAAAATATGGTATCCTGCAAAACAAGCATGACTTAGTGGTTTTAGTTCTGCACTGAAAATGAAGGGGTAACTGGTACCCAATTCCCTGCCTTGTCACAGACATACACATCATGAGAAATAACTTCCTCGGCAAAAACAGGGTAAGGGAGGGGCAATGTCCCCAGGAGAGGAACAGACCCTTGGTGCAGAGATGGAGGATCAGGGTGAGAACTTGGCAAGGTTCTAGGGGGCAGGTGGACATACAATTTATTCATTAAAAAAAATAACCTAGTGAATTATTTCAAGTTTATGTATCACTCAAGAGTATCCCAGAAGAAACATATTTCAAAACAATTTCATCCAACAGGGAGCTGCATGCAGGGCACAGTACCTGCGCTGGTATTCTGTGGCACTCACACACAGCACTGTCATTCATCTCACAGGCCACTGATCACCATCCTCAGCATCTCTTACATGTTTTCTTTGCTTTTGAAACAGCAGGTACCAAATCAACCTTTCACTTTCAATTATATTCACTGTAGCTTGACAAAGAGACCTTCAATGAAGACAAGTGGGATTTTTTTCAGGAGAACAATCTTTTCGTTTAGCAGCATGCAGTACAGAATCATTACACCTCCATAAAACACAAAACCTTCTCTGTATCATTTGTTATGTTTGCAAGTGTATCAAAGGGTGATTTTTGTGGAGATTATGATTTTTCTCCTCCTTAGAAGTCAGATCCAGCTGTGATTTTGCTTTCTGAAACAGTCATCCTTGACTTTGAAGTGACCCTTTGTTCTGGGCTGCTTCCACTCCCAACCTCACTTGAAAAGATGAGCCTTTTTTTTGAATGCACAGTCAGTAATCCTGTGGCATAATGCAGAACTAGTAAAATAAAACAATAAAAATTATTCTAGAAATGTTACCTGATGGTACCTAACCATCTTCAAGCTGAGGAAACCTGAATCTGAATGAACATAGATTAGCTTTGTTCCATACATGCCCAGCTCTCACCCCTGCTTTAGCTCTGGTTTCTCTGATGAGAAACACCGAGCTGCAAGTCCCGGCCACTCAGACCCTGGGTAGGAAATGGCTTCACCCCAAGGCTTTGGTTATCTCCATGTTTTGGCTGGAACTGAGGTCTTTGAGAGTGGTGGGAAGCAAGGACACACCTAGGCAGCCTAGCAGGGGGGACCCTGGGTCAGGGGCCACATCCTTGGGTGAATCCTGTCCCACTGAAGTCGATGGCAAAGCTCCCACCAACTTCAATAGCCCAACTGCTACTAGTACTTGTCTTTATTTACAGTGCATTTCATTACTTTTGTTCCCTGTCCAACTTTTTGTGTCTTGACTCTATTGTATTTTCAAATAAAATAAGATATTCTTCCTCCTTTTATCTAATGGTTAACACACCTATTATATCAGGTTGATAGATTTCCTTCCCCATTCTTCAAAACAAACCCATAAGAAAATAAGCAATCTGCCATGTGGCTGACAGCAAAAAGTAAACCATAATAAACATCTGCCCAGCTAAACATAAAACACCATGTGTAAAAATAAGCTGACAGGGCACCATTTTACATAAGCAATACTATCACTTCCTCAACAATTACAAGTTGTTTCAACTTCTGAAACACCATTCCTTACCCATTTCAAGGCATTGCTGTTCGTGAGAATTTTCTTCTCCAATTTGCAGAAGAGCATAAAACTAAAGCTGATTAAGCAGAACAAGGAATTTTCTACTAATGAAAGAAGAAAACCTAAGCCTAACCTTGCTGCATGTCTGACAAAGTCCCTAGACATCTCTTTGGAGGACAAGTGAGCAGAAATTCTCATTCAACATTGTCCCACATATGCTTATATCTCCATTTTGAAACATGTGGAAATGCCTACTACCATCAGTACCCTTCTCTCACAGCAAAGTCATGTCCTGTGGACAATCTGACATTTGTTGAAGACCAAAAGGGTGCTGAAGAAAAATTATCCCCCATTCAGCTGTATAATCACTCTTACAAATCTGCAGGACAAAGAGCTTGTGCTTGCACTACACTGGTATATTTGACAATGTGGAATGGTTTCCACCCTGTATTTTTAGTTCAGACATGGTCCCTGAACAAGCATGTAGTGATGATGCCAACCAGTTGATCAACACGTGGGTAACAAAGCCCTTTGGGTGACCTTTTCAGAAGGCTGATTTTGCTGCTTCCATCCCCAAGGCAGCATCATTCACACAGAAGTCCTACATAGGAAAGGAGGTAGAAAACTTCAATTCCTACTACTACTGTTAGCATTACAGGTATTTTTGGGGTGTCAGATTTGACTGCAGACTCCTAAATGCTAAAGGTAATAATGTAACTAAACTAGAACTCCTGAATGTTTTCTGAAGCATCATTCAGAAAACAAAGTCACCAAGCCACATTGGTCCTGGGTGGGATCCATTCCAGTATAAAGCAGGAAATGTGACTTTTGTCAGGTATGTCCTTCCAAAATGTCTTGCCTTGAAAATCTCCCATGTTTTCTGTTACTCTGCAGCAAGCAACAGAGCAGAGTCAAGATGGCTATAGAAGATGCTGAACTTTCCCAACAGATATTTAAGCACCCATCTCCAGACTTTCAGAAACAGAAGCAAAGGATGTGGCATCAGACCCTGAGTTGCATCTGGCTGTGTCCCTGAAGCAGCTGCAAGTGTCCCACCACCTGTGCTGGAGAAGGCAGGCAGTTTAGAGAAGACACCTTGGGACAAGTGCTAAGGAACAACTCAGCGACTTTAATTGCAGCCATTTGCAGATGCAGCTACCAGCAAAGAGGCCAGTGAAAGCAACGGCATGACAAAGCATTATGCAAAGCTGGAAGTTATCTCACTATAGCAGCAGCAACGGCAAGGAGCGCAAGCCAAAAGCCACAAAAGTAGCTGCAATTCTTTGCATTTGTTTCATTGTGTGTGAAGAGAGGTTGTCCTGCTGAAGTATTTAAACCAGAAAAGGAAGGTACTGTCTATGTGCTGTTAAATTGTTCCCTTCTTGATTATCATAATTTCTTTTTCCTATGTGTGCAAATGCATGCATATACCTAATTATACATTAATTTAGATTAAATTAGAGTGTGTATAAATATAAATATGGACATTAATGTTATATTCTTTGCCAATTTTGTCCTTAAAAATCAAGATCAGCCACTAACAAGGCATTTGCTACTCAAAGGAAGGGAGCCAGGCAGTTAAATATAAACAACACATTAAATGAAGATATGGGCGCACACAGGTATGGGTGTGCAGTGTACACAAAACCAATCTTATTCACCTGCTTAAAGGCACACTCCCTGTCTGAAGGGGATCATATTACTCTCCTTTGTTGAGCAGATCCTTTAACACCATGAGGGAAGAGGTGCTGGGGCACCAGGCCCCTGTCACAGATAGCTGGGTGTGCTGCAAAATTCTGTCCCTCAATCTCCTGAGTGCTAGGGATATTTTCAACACACCATTGTCCATTCCTCTCCAGGCGTCTTATCAACTTGGAGGATTTACTCCGTTGGAAAAGGAGCAGTGAGGTGCTCTCTACAATCCCTACACCACTCACTTACCAGCAACCAGTAACTGAAAGATGACCACCAAGTCCCACTGGACATGAAGAAGGTGCTCAATTACTGCTGTGGGAGGACATCAGGGTGCTGCAGCTCACCCACCTGCTTTCCAAATTGTCACGGCTACTGGCTGTACCAAGGTCAGAAAATCCTCTCATCCCAGGACAGCTTCCAAGATGGCAAAGACCATCCTTTTCCACAAGTTCAGACAGGAATTCTTAACTTCCCCAAAATTTCAAAGTAGGCAAACTTCAGTGTTTTGTCTCAGCGCCTGCAGAAAAGTCAATCTGGGTTATTCACGATGATACACAAAACGCATTCTGAAATACGCAGTCATTTTTGATCAAAATAAAGGAGGGAAGTTCCTGCTGTGAAACTCATCAGAAGAGTACTTCACTCAGAATTCAAGCTTCAAAATGTCCAAAATGGAAGTTGTGATGCCCTTTGTTCTGCACAAAGTTCCAGCTGTGATTATCATCAAACGTGGCACACAGTAAGCCATTCAACAGGGAAATGTTTGGATAGACATTAATACCCCTACTGCAGAAACATACACCATATCATGCTTAATTTGCAGTGGGGAATTTGATGTTACAACCACTTTCCAACTGAGGACACAATGAAAGTTTGGGATAGGGTACAATATTAGATCTCCACCACCCAAGTGTTGCAAAAACAGGTTAGAGAAATAGCTTTTAGACTCCAGCTGAACATCATGCACCCTGCCTCAAAGCAGGGGAGGCTTGGGTGCAGCCAGACATGTTTTTTTTGGCAGGATTAAATCATGAACCCAGATCTTTCTCTCCCCAGTCTACTTCCTATAATCCCATAGCTGTACCAGAATAACCACCTGGGGAATCATGCTGAAAACAGCACCACTGAAACAAACTCAGCACTGTGACTGTGGCTGACTGGATAGCAAGCCACCACAGACAGCAGCCAGGGCAGAGGAAAGGAATGTGACACTTTCCAGGATGGATTCCCATCTAAGAAGCACCATCCAGTGAAAGGTGCCTTCAGTGCCTTCAGTCCTTTTAGCCCACACCTCAAATTTCAGCTGATGAGGATCCTGTCAGCGCAAAACAACACCTAGATGTTTTGAGGAGGACAGCAGTGATTTGCCATCCACAGTTCCTCAGAGATAAAAAAGTTAAGGAAATGTCTTCCTGCCTAGCCAATAAAGGGCATCACACCTCTCTAATTACATGAATCACTACTGTCTGATGAAAAAGCATCTAATTGAAAAGTCTCCCACCAGCTCTAATACAGTCTCCTCAAACAGTTCCTCAGCATGACTTCAAATTATACCTTGCAAGAAAATTGCTTGATTTAACTCCCTCAATTTGTCGTAACACCAAAGGGGATCTACACTGATAATTAAACTTCCCAAATGAAAGCCTGAGACAGACTGGCAGGGATTCACTTGAAACAACCCCTCGCCCATAATCTGCCAGGGACTCAGCCTTGGTATTGTGCGGAAATAAAATTTATGTGCTGGGAAACAATATTAAATAAGTGAGCTTCTTTCTCCTTAAATCTAGATAAAATGAAGACAGATCTTTACTTAGCCAAAACCCCTGATCATGTTATTCAGCATGCGCCAGTTGTGGTCCTTGGACAACAGTGCTTCAAAGAAGGGAAATGTCCCTTAGGGGATAAGGAAGTAAGTTAGACAGCAACAGAAGCTGGTTTGTTGTTAAAACAATAGTGGGGAAACAAACAAAACATTAAGAGCCCCAACCTTCACGCAAAACAAAAAGTATCCTGCACAGACATGGGACACATCCAATCAGACTGACAGAAGAAAGGAAGGAGAATACCTCCCCTAACACCATCATTTCACCAGGATGAAGGGCACAGCTGAGTTGGGATTTTCAGGTGCAGAAAAGGGGCAGATCAAAGTGGGTATAAACAACTGGGTTTTGCAACACCCCTGAGCAGTGGGGAGCAGGTGGAAGCCAGCAGGTAGGTCATCATAAGCAGTGGCAGCTCCAGCTGGAGGCAGGGCCATGAGGCAGCAGCAGACCCTGGTCACCCTTGCCAAGCAACCTATGAGCATCCTGCCTGAGTGACGGGCTGGACCACGGAGCTGTGGCCACCCCTGTGGATCAGCATGTCTGCAGGTCTGATATTTCTCAAACAGACACTCTCCCAGCACTGGTGCACCAATTAAAAAACTGTCCCAATTTAAAAAACGCTGTCCCAGTTAAAAACTTCCTCCATTACCATAAAGGGTACTGAATGGAAGCAAAAGATCCCTTTCCCTTGCTGGGAAAGCAGGAGTGTTGTTTCTATGCATGAGGTGAAAGAGTTTGAAGAGCTTTTTCAAAGGAAACGCTCTGTAACAACCTCAGAGGAACTGCTCACACAAGAGAGAACTCAGCCTATGCTGGGCTCATTCAGTGAGGAAAGGGAACAGAAACTGTACGTGGCCAAGTCATGCGGCTCCTTGCCTTATGCCAAGGTGATTGCAGGCTTCTGAGAAAGGTTTTGCTATCCCTGGGTAACCATGTATGCATGTTAAGCATTCGGAGTCAGGATGGATGGGGCTTGGAGTAATGCCGTGGCAGGTGGACTGGACTGCATGGAACTTCAAAGGTTCCTTCCAATCCAAACTATTCTAGGATTTTATGAAAATTCAAATTATGCTACATCACTCCTTTAGGCTTCTGCAATCAAAACAAAGTCATTAGCAAGTAATTAGAACACACTTTTCTTTATTTAGGAGTTTTCCCACTGATTTGCAGGCCATTCAAGGGCTTCCCCCATGCAGAATTCCAAGTGGAGGGTTTTTTGCTTTGGGTAAATACTCTTTTCTTAGGCACAAGTTCACCATTCACCTCTCCCCTGCTCCCGGACAGGAGAGCTGTTGTTTAAGAAGAGTTTTGCCTCCACCTAACCCAAACATTCACGGCTGCAAGGCTGCTGATGGGGAAGGACTGGGGAAAAGAGGCATCCAAACACAGCCCACTTCATATTTATCTCAGAACTTCCATCAAAACCATGACAAGACTTTCCACTCTTGTTTCAGATCAAAGCAAGACTTGCTGAAGTTTGTGGGATTTTAAGGGGTTTTTCCCCTCAAAACGCAAAGATGGCACTGACCGGCCTAACTGTGAGCCAGACCACAAGCCACACATTTCAAGTCTCACTGCTGCCAGTGCCATGCAGAGGGATCCTGCACAACCTCAACACGGGACCCCATGCTGGCCAGCCCCAAGAGGGATTTGGGCAGAGAGCTTCTGCATATGATAATTGATGGAGCAATGAGAACAGGGACGATACCAGGAGGTAAGAAATGCAAAAAGCTGGCAGACTTGGCCTGAACCTAGCCATGAGGCCACTGAAAAATACCCTGCGGACTCAGTAAACTGGTTTGCTCCAGGAGAAGTATTACCTTGTAGCCAACCTTACAGTTTACTTTGCCGTCTGTGTGACAGAAAGCCAGGCCTCCAACCCACATCCCTCCATGAAGAGAGCTTGTTCTGGCTCCCTTGGAAGCACAAGTCAACATACAGAAGAAATTAACTCCCATGAATGAAAAAAACAGATTTGTCATCTACTTTTTATTCTACACCATCGGTGTGGTAGCTATCCAATCTATAGGCTAAAACCTTACTTAGATTTTTGAATTTATTGGAATTACCACCTGCATCTCCCGGCCCTTCATGCAGAAACCTGGTCTGCCCCAAAAAATGCTCCTGCAACCCAGTGACAGAGATCAGTGAAGCCACCCAGCACACAGTCCTGTCAAGGGAAGTTATACTGCTGTCCGTAAAAATAACTGTGCCTATCAGCAAAATACAGTGTTTGGAGTAAGTATGCACTTTTTACTGGGAGAAAAATGACTAATATCATCCAATCTGCATAACTTTTTAAAACATTATTATATTTTTCCACATCATCATTCTGGCATCAAAGGAAATCATTCCTAATTATGCTTACAGGACTGGGGGAGTACAGAGAGAGACCTAGATATGACAGTCTCGGAGAAGCATGGTGAAATGTATAATGCAACACCTCTCAGAACATGTACAGTGCTGCCTCTCCCCATGTCACTCACCTAGAACAAGAAATTTTGAAGTATAATAAGTTCTGCTGTTGCAAGGTGCTTTAAGTGACAGCAAGAAGGAAACAAACAACTGGCTGTAAATATTCTGCTTAGCTCCCCTGTGCTGAGACTTGCAAAAGAAAATAGGCAGTTTTAAAGCAAAGTAAGTGAAACAAATGATAATTACCATTTTTCCCCCAAGGGTCTGAACAAGAGCATGAAAAGCAAAGAGATGCTGTTGTGTTTTTGATAGTGCCCTATACCATGCTGTTCTGCTCTCCAGGTATTTCCTTCGAAGGAAAAAACAGGTTCAAAACAACTCTAGCATCTGTGATGGTTTATCTGGAGCAGCCAAAGCACAACAGTGTGGCTTCATCACTTATACAAGTTTCTCTGGGGGTCATCCTTGCGTTTCTTCACATGCCAACCATGTTATGAGGGGCAGGATTCCTCCTGACTAGCTTCAGCCCACTCCAAAGCAGACATAGGGACTTAGGGTATCATTTCACCCACCCTGTAACCAACAGGCTAAGACAGGCACCTCTAGGCATAAATTTTCCCTTTGAAGGAGAGATGGGAGCTATGGCCCTCCAGAGTCACCTGCTTTCCCCAGCTACTGCAGGGCTCTGGCAAACATCTACAAACATTCCGCCAGACTAATGCTCAAGACAGAATACAGGACTGCACCTAGACCCAGCTGAAGCAAAAACACCTCAATGAATTTTCACTGGTCTTTCTGTGGACAGTTAATAAAAGGATGGGGAAGTCTCTGAATAGTCTTAGGGGTTTTAACAACTCAGACATGCACTTCTCTCAACAGAGCAACAACTCCTTCTTACGACTGCTTTCCTCAAAAATAGGTGTTTTCTGGAGAAAGCCTTGGATTTTAGGACTGTCTAAGCACTGATCCTGGCACTTCCAGAGCAAAGCATAAACATTTCGCTTCTGCTCTTCTCCAGTTACTTAGCTATTACACTTTTCACTGTATTGCTTGTGTTGGTACCTTTCCTGAACTATAAAGTTGCTAGAAGCCAAATTTCTGTTCCCATCTCACAGGTTTTCCCTTCCCAAATCCCAACACCTATTCTTTCTCTCCTCCAGGATGTAGCACCTCCACCCACTTGGGGATTATCTCACGTGGATCACCAACCAGCTCTCAGGCAGTATGCAACCCCAAGTAAAATTTAATCTGCAACTTGAGGATAAAAGACTATATTTTGGTTACCTAAAGGATGGATAATGAAAAAAAATCAAGGATACTGCCAAAGAGACCAATGTATACAGATCACTCACCCTGGGTTACTAACTCTGGGTCAGTGTTGACTGCAGCTGACCCCAACCAACTCTGTCCAAAGCACTGAAGCAGCTCTCCACACCACACAGCCTCATGGTGCTGATGGTCAGTAGCACCAGTTTCTCCATGCAGAGTTAAATCCACAGAACTTCTTAGCTCATCCTTCAGGAGAAGCAAAGGGGCTGTGTCGCATCCCTGTCTGCCTTTGTCACCAGGATGGCACAGTCAATAAATCTCACCAGGATCAAGCCAGCATCTACCCAGCAGATCTGCAGACAAAGTAACTCACTCTCTTTCCCTCCTGCCCCACTCTACACTGATGCTTTTAGCATCACAGATACGGGTCAAGAGAAGAGAATTAAACTTACCACTTTGTTTCCTACTGACTTAAAGCTGGGATACCATTGGAACTGACATTTCTGAAAGGCTACCAAAGTCTCATTAACCTGTCCTCAAGGATGATAAATTTGCTAGATCAAAAGTGAACTAAAGGTAGTGGAGGCACTAATTGCAACAAGACCCCTGCCCTCCTTCACTCGAACCGTATTTATCCCTCTCTTCTTTCCCATCTGCTTTTTTCTTCTTTTCCCACCTCTCCTTTTTACCATCCCTCTTGCAACACACACCAGGCCATCAACTACGCTCCACACCAGGTAGATTGGCACTCACTTCTGTCATCTCAGAATCCTGCTATTGTTAAGGCTGGAAAAGCACTCCAAGATCACCAAATCCAACAATTTACTATGTCACACAACTTAGAGCAGAGACACAGAGCTCAGGCACACCACCACAAGGATGAACACTACCTGCCATCTGGCAGCAGATTACACAGGAAAAAGGAAGAAGGAAAAAAAACCAGAGGGAGTGACACGTTTCAACAATACACCTTGGAACTGGTTTCTCCAGTAACTGGTTAAAGAGTTACTAGCTTCCTCTTCTCTAATTCCTTCAGTTTCGAAAAAATATGGCAAGAATATACTCCATGAGGAGTCAAGAGCATATTATGTCTCACCCACACTCACAACTGAACTGCTTGAATTAGAAGCCTAGTAGGCCTCAGATTTCTCTTACAGCCCACTCAACACAAGTGCCTTCTGAACACATCTCCTCACTGTTAAGCACAGCCCTACAAGCAGCAAGGCTCAAAACCTTACAAATACAACCGAAGTGGCATAAGTTGGGGACTAAATGCCCATTAGTTCCCCTGCTCAAGAAAAGGCTTTATTTCAAAGCCAATGTGACCACCTAAAGCATGCATGTGATGGAGCACAGTCAAGATCTGCCCCTGTTATATTGCTCAAAGTGCAAGATACTCAAAGTACTTGAATGCAAAAAAAAAAAGACTTGTGGCAATGCACGAGCTTGGTCCTGCTTTGTGCCAAGGTCAGCACTTGCAGCTATGGAGCCTGTGCCATTACACAGTCCCTCCTCTTTCGCATTATGTGGAAAGCTTGTCCAAAAAACACGTCAGTTGGCCGCCGAAGGCAATAGAAGTCCACAGAGTACCTGACCAGAAAGGTAAATTTCTGTTCTTTCCAAGTTTTCATTGTATTTGCCTCTAACTTGGAGGCAGCAGACAGTCAAACATCAGCGAGTGAACAGCTTCAAGAAGCACTGCTGTCCCACTGAAGAGGGTCCCACATGACACCTGCACTGCCATGTGTTACCACATCTTCACCACTTGCCCCCAATGGCTTAGCAGAGTTCACAGACGTGGGCAAAGGGAGGCAGGGTAGGGTGTCCAGCTGATGTTGGACATCACCATGAAGTTGTTGCTCATGCACTGAGTAACCGTTGCAAATGCCCATAGGCAAGTGGCAAAACCACTGGGCTAAGAGCCAGCTAACTCATAGAGCTTCAGCACCATGATTACCTCTGCTCTTCTGCCGAGATCTGCAGCCTCTGTAGAGCTGCAACTGCCTTTCTGTCACGACTCTATACAGCATCTACAAAACTAAGGTTTCCAGCAGCTGACCGTATGTAGCAACTCCATATGTGGTCTCAATCTTCCTCTCCAGCCTTAGCTACATACAAATTTCTTCTTACGGATTTTTAGTAGGTTGCCCTCGCTCCACCCCATCTGCCACACACATTCACATATACATATGCAAAAACAAGATGAGACCCATCTGTTAGCCAGGACAGCTGCCTGCAAGAACTCCCAGGGTAGGCTTGAGCGCTGTAAGCCCTATGCACATATTCCCGTCAATTCTCAAATCTCTTTTGCAATTTGACAAAGCACAGCATGGCAGTCCCTCGGGAGCCACCCTGGACATGGAAAGGCCGTCAGTGGTCTCTCCTTGGCACCTGGGCCTTCAGCACAGCGTGTTCCCTGCTGCTGGCACCGCAGAGAGAGGACAAGCAAAATAAGGGATTAGCTCCGGCAGCACCAAGACAGGCCCTCCCCGCCGGCATTCTGGGGGCGGCACAGGGGCTGCAACACGGCCCCGGCAGCCCGGGGTGGGGGTCAGGCGAGGGAAGGGGAGGGGAGGGCAGCGCTCCGAGAGGGACGCGCCGGGGGCACGCAGGGGCGGCAGCGGGCCGGGAGCGCGCCGCGCCGAGCCGAGCCGGCTGCATGGCGCAAAATGGATGCACCGCGTGGGGGGCGCCGCCCGCCCGGCCCCAGACCCAGTCCCAACCCCGGCCCCAGACCCAGCCCCGGCCCGGTCCGCTCCGCCTGTGACTCACCCAGCCAGCGGAAAGGTAAGACATTGGCGCCCCTGATCCCCGCGCCGCAAATAGATCTCCTGCGCGGGCCCGCCCAATGAATGAAAGGCAGGAGGAGCGCCCGCGCCCCTGCTTCCGGTGAATACCCCATGATGGCGCCTAGCATCTATAAGAGTAGTGGGCCAGGACCTCAGCCTTGAAGAAATAAATAAAGCATGTAACTTAGGCAAACAGAAGTCATGCAAAACGCAAGCAGGATGCCAGCTCAGCTCTGCAAGGCTGAAAAAGTAGAAGTTATGCAAAACAATGGTACCGTACTTCATCGAAAACGGGGGTTGAAGAACAGCCCCCTAAAAAGGGCACTGGACTTTGCAGATGGACCCCAAAGAACCATAGAGGGACTTTGGTAAGGGGTGTGATTATGCAAAATAAAGTCAAGGAATTTGGGATAGCTAATGAATATGTAATCAGTGTTTATGATAAAAACTGTACACCTGACAGTCAGACCATTGATTAGAGGAAATATTCTCCAAGTGACCAGCATGCTGAAATAAAGAATGCCTGCTATCTAGTACTCAGAACTGTGCTAGAAAGTTTCTATTCAGCTGATTTTGGTATCACACCAGCTGTCTCTGTCTTTACAGCAGAGGTGTCCCAGTCCTCTCACCAACTTTGTGGCCATCCTTTTGACTTGCTCCAACAGTTTCATGTTCTTTTTATGTTGGAGACACCAGAACCGTAAGCAGCACTCCAGATGGGGTCTGACAAGAGCAGAGTAGAGGGGGAGGATCACCCTAAGCCTGCTGGCCATGCTGGTTTTGGTGCACGCCATGATTCAATAATCGTGGACACTAGTGGACTTGGATTAGGCTTTTGACATTTCCTCTCATGAAGCACAATGCCCCCAATCAGGAAAATACACTGTTGATGAAACTGCCATGACTGTCCCCAAAACTGGGGCAAACAGCCCAAAAGAGCCATGGATGTTGTAAAGAGAACAGCGTGGGGTCTGTGCCAGGCTTGGCAAGATCCCATTTCTATTGTCATTCATAAGAGGCCACTATGAAGAAATTGTCCAGTGTACTGCAGGATGAGATAGCATCTGAACATGAATCTTGAAGAAATTGCCCCAAAATATAGTGAACCTGTAGAAAGTCTGGTCTCCACCCGAAGGTCCAGTGATAGATAGCTCTTGTCCTCTGGGAATCCAGTAGGCAGGACCTGGCTTGTGCAGTTCCAAAGCCCAGGTTATATCCAGGTGGGAATGCTTGGCTCCTCCCCCCCGGGCAGAGCATCTCACAATGGGATGAGGTAATTCCATGAGTCATGCAGTGGGTTCTTGACGGCCCATTAACAGAGATAGCCCCCAGAGGGAGTTATCAGGGGTGAGTCATGGCAGGAGATAACTAACACTGCCCCACCTGCTTTAACAGCTTATGGAGGTGGTAATAGAATATATCTTATATTGCAGCCTAGGACAGTAAGATACCTAAAGTGCACTAGCTGAATCAAAATCTAGAAAGATCTGGCCACATCCCAGACATCTACTGGGAATAGTCCCTGGGGCATACCATTATCCCAAACATGCCTATGTGTTGTTCCAAGGGAGTGTTAGTTATTACAGGCAAAAACTGTGCTGAAGTGGCACAAACATTGTGGTGCTGACTCCTTCTGTACTTGTAATTTAAACAAGACTAAGGAACGCACATGGAACTTTAATCATGCTTTTGCTAAAATTTCTTAAAGGCCTGTGGTACAGTTTTCATCCATACCAACTAACAATATCCCAAATAATCCTTGGACACAAGAGCTGTTAACACAAGCCTGTGGCCATTCCCTGTTTACATACAAGCACCCTATTTTGGAAGGTAAGAGGATTTAACAGTGCGCGTACTAACCATTCTGTTCCATAAGCATTTTCTGTCTTCAGTAAGTTTAGTAGACTAATAAAAAAGCAGCCAATACAGCTGTTTGTGTAACAGTGCTTAGGGACATGCCCTACGTTTAACTACCAAGCCCAGGGGTGGGCTAGATGTATCAAACTAAGTATGAGATGAATACTGCCTTGTCTACCACAAGAGCAGAATAGATAAGGCACTGAGGACCGCACAGCTGCTTTGACTAAGCACTTCAACGTTTCCTGCAAAATTTATCAAGCCAAATGTGAAGATGTAACAAAATGTATAAATGGGGAAATGCAGCAGTTGTCTATCAGTTTAACCAAAAAACAGTTAACCAGTGGTTAATGACCTCTAACAGTACATGACTGAGGTCATCTAAGATGTCCCAACAACATATGAGTCATTTATATTATCCCAGTCTCAGAGGCTAGACTGGTGTAACTAAAGAAGATGGGCTTTAGATGAACTAAAGTTCTCTGTCTTTGAGGGCAGGCTGCACAACACAGCTTACATCCATACAGCAAAACCTTTTTCTCTTCCAAAACAACTCCATAGAAAGGTGACTACCTCCAAACTGCTCACTGGGAAGAACAATCTGATGCTTTCCCATGAACTGTTCACAGGCATTTCCTGGGAGAGGGTTTTCTTGCCTAGACTATACCTGTAGCAGAAATTTTTTAACACCATGGGCAATTGAGGACTGGTACACTATCCTAAGCCCTCACCATCCCTTATTTGCTGATACAAGTGTAGCCAGGGAGGCTGGAGCTTTGTTGTCGTAGAACCAGACAAGACAGTTTTGGACAGGTGGCTTTGGCATTTTCTCATGAACAGCTCAGACACCACACCAGTTGTGGTAGATTTTAGCCCCCAAAACATGACTTGCTCTCATTTACTAGACGAAAAAAAAAGACATCTTCCTCAGCATTGTACATTTTGTTCCCAGAGTTAAATTAACTTCCTGGCATCACAAGACTGTGTACCCCCCTAGGTCTGGCCCTTGATGATCCAAAGTATGATCCAAACACTGTGTTTGATCTCAGCCTTCTACTCTGTACACAGCAGCCCCACTTCCTCCTTTTTAAATTTTGTTTCTATTTATACAGTTAACAAACCTTTCCGCATTCATCTTCACAGATCTTTGCAAGGTCTAACTCAGCTTGACTTTTGGCATTTGGTGCTGTATTCCTACAGTTTTTGACCTTCAAAACATAGCTGCATAGTCTGACTGACCTCTTAATCTGTTCCCATAGACTGTTTGCACCTAGCATCCTTCCTTGGACAGTCATTCATCCAGGTAATTCCGGAGAATGTCCTTATTAATTTTTCACTTGTTTAGCATGCAGATTCTAGAATTATTTTCTATCTCTGATGTAAAATCTCATACACCCTCATATGCAACCCCAGAGTTTGTCAAAATTATTAACTCCAGTCACTACTTTTCTTAAATTTCTTGATTTTTCCCTGTGGAAAAACGAACACAACCCAGAAAGATATGTTTTAACCTTTTCCCCGTTCTACTGAAATGCTATCAACACTTTGATCCAATTTTTTTTTACTGTAACTAGTTCTTCTATAATATGTTCACTACCAAAACTACATCCCAAATACATCCCCTTTTGCTTGTGGAGATACAGAAGTGTAATACCACATCCCTTTATTGTTGAGTTTGCAACTCTGACTCACACTGAGCTGTTGCCCACCAGGAACCCCAGATCCCTCTCTGCTGGGCTGCTTTCCATCCATTTCTCTCCCAGTTTATACTTGTGCCTGGCATTACTTCATCCTGGGTGCAAAATCTAGCATTTGAACTTGTTAAACTTCATGCTATAAATCATAGCCCAGTGTTTCAATCTATGTAGATCCCTCTGCAAAGCCCCCCGTCCCTGAAGAAAGCCAAAAGCACCTCCCAGTTTGGTATCACCGGCCAGCTCAGTAATGGGTCCCTGAACTCCTGCATCCAGATCGTTGGTAAGTACAGGAACAGGCCTAGCCCTAGAAATGATCCCTGAGGAGCACCACTGGGGACTGGTCACCAGCTGGAGGTAGCCCCATCCACTTACAACCCTTTGAGTTCTACCCTTCGGCCAGTCCTTCACCCAGCACACCATGATGGTTTTATGTGCCATGATCTTCCATGCTCAAGTCTTGTTTCTGTGGTCCTCTTACACTGCTCACATACACCCTTTGCACCCTCTCCACAGAATGGATCAGGTTGGAAGGGACCACAGTGAGGCAACTGGTTCAACCTCCCTGCTCAAGCAGGGTCATCCTAGAGCACATGGCACAGGATTGCATCCTCACAGTGTTTGAATATTCTCCAGTGAGAATATCTTTGCTGCTGCTTCTCTTTTTATTCCCAGCTCAGTCCCTGCAGTAATAGAGAGGTTTTGTTATTTCTGCCTTTCTACCTGAATTAGAGACAGTCTTTTCTTTAGCAGGACCAAACTGTGATGGCAGGGCTCCATGTGCATCCTCCGTACAGCAGGAACTAGTGGCCTTACATCATTTCCAGTCTCTCTTGATAACCCAGGCAACCCGTGATAGCCAAATTCTTAACTCTCGCTCTGCCTCTGGTCTAGGTGATGGTTTCTGGGCACGTGAGCAAGGTTCAGGGAAAAAAACCAGGCTAGCCACACAGCAAGCGAGCAAGCTGTGCCTGTGACCACCACTGCTAAGTACAGTGTAAATGATTAGACTGGACCATGTTGGGATGAAGGGCGTGTTCACACCTTGAATCCCCAGGAACCGCTGAGGCAAAAGCAGCCTCCCGCTTCTCCCCGGGGATGAGCCCGGGACCCATCCCGGGGCCCATCCCGGGGCCCATCCCGGGCCCATCCCGGCTCATCCCGGCCCATCCCGGCCCGCGGCAGAGCTGCCGGCGGCCCCGGGCACAGGCGCCGTCCTGCGGCGCCCCCGTGCGGGCGGCCGGGGCGCTGCCTCCCGTTCCCTCTCGCGTTCGCCTCCCGCGGCGGGATCGGCGGGAGCCGCCTCCAGCCCCCGCCAGACCTCGGGAACGGCGGCTGCCCCGCGGGCTCAAGCCTCAGCTAACCGTGGGTGTTGCTGGGGCGACACCCTGTCACCCGCCGGGCCAGACCCCTGGTGTCCGCACCCCTGAGGCCCCCATAGGGGGCTCCTGTCTCAGCAATTACTGTCGGCTTTAGGGACAGACCCTCGCTTCCCTGGCTTGACTTCCCACCACCGAACCTTCGTCTCTCCAAGAAGGAGCCAACCCACAGAGACATTTGGGCACCTAAATTTCAGTAGGATGTTGGTACCTAAATATATGTGTAGGTCTTAATTTCTTTCACATTCTCCAGGCAACCTGGAATTTCCCACTGGGCTAATGGAGAAACTCCCCAGAAACCCTCTACAAACGCTCCTTTATTGACATAAAAATAAAGTAAAGCAAAAACCCCGATGAGGTAGCTGTGGAGCACCTGTGTCCCTTAGAGGTGGTGGTTGTGTTTCTCCACCAGAAATTATGTTGCACCCATGGCACAAAGCAATAAACAACTAAGGGGAAAACCATTCCCACCCAAAGACTGTGCTCTAGTGAGGCTGGGCGATTTGGCTGGCTTAAGTAAGATGGATGCAGTTTGCAAAGTGCTGGTGGGGCTAATGCAGTCTCCCAAGACTTGGCCAGGTCAGACGCTGAGCAGGGTGACTGTTGGGCCCTCCTGACACCTCCACTGGGGACAACACAGTGGGGCACTGGCTCAAATCAAATTATCCCGAGGCTGGCTCTTATTGCCATGAGAGCAGCCTTCCTGGATGTGGCCTGAAAGAAATGCTCCTGAGGGAAAAGCATCCTCCTTATTTAAAGGTTCCCAACATGGCATATTGTCTGCAAAAGAAGCCATTACTGCAGCTTTTATTTGGACCTGCTTAATTATACCAGATAATGCTTGGACTTTGACCCTCCTCCATTCGACATACATCCATCGTCTCCCCCACAAAAATTGCACACCCTCTAGAAATATCCTTTTGCTCTCCCCATTGCTCCATGAAGAGTGGGGTCATTGCAGTTCACAGCTCCTGTTCTTGCTGATACATAAGTGTCCTGTTTCCATCCAGCACAGAGTTAATTTTTGCAGTAGCCATGAGGAGGGGAAGCCTGGAGTGGTGTGGACATGGCTAGGAATTTATTCTATACCACTTCACGTCAATTGCTGGAGGCAGGGGTAAGGGACTCTCTGGCTTCCATGGAGAAGAGAGTTCCTTTCCAGTCAGGAGAGAGTGTGGTGTGATGGGGAAGAGCCAGCTGGTATTTGTCATGGCCTTCCATGTAAATTGTTTCTTTGTCTTATAAATTTTATTATTAATATTGTTGCTGTTACTCTTTGTTTTCTTATCTCATTGCTCTTTCCAGTAAATTGTTCTTATCTCAACCCATGTTCTTAGATTTTTGTGTTTCCAACTGGAGGGGGCGGGATGGTGCATTATTTTTTTTAGTGGGACTACTAAATTGAAGAATTCCTAAATCATCCCTAAACCACAATGAGCCATATATTACTTGGGTTTACCAATTTGCCATCTGTTCTTGGCTCCCAAATCTTTATTCCTCTGAGCTAATGGCTCTTTTTTTTTTTTTCTTTTTTGCCAGTATTCCCCTATCTAGACCCTGCTGTCCATCACAAAAATGTTTCAATTTCCTGAAAAATTAGATCATTCCATGTCCATGGTCTGGCCTAGCTCTCACAAAGAACTTCAGATCAGATCCTCTCCTTCAGGTAGCTTGTTTAGCATTTTCCATCCCTTCAAACCCAGCGTTTCTTCTTCTGTATTCAATAACCCCATCGCAATGAAACAGTTCAGGCCTGTATTTTCTCTGCTTTGGAGTCTCACAGCCCCTCTGGTGCAGGGTAGACTGGTGTAGCCTGGGTGCAGCCTGAAACCAGCGTCTCCCAAGACAGCATCTTTGAGATTGTTTCCTTCTGGTCTGTTCCTTCCCTCAAGCTGCACCCACCAAGGCAGTCAGAAGCAGATGTGGACATCTTTCCCAGACAGGAACGTGTTTCCAGTATCTCTCCTCATTAACCTTTCAGCAAAATCTGTGCCTTGTGCTTGCTCACGAGTTTTCCCCAGCCCCTGTCCTTTGTTTCCCTCTCCTGCTCTGAGATGGCTGCCTACAACCAGGAATTAATGAAGGAGCATTTTACGCAGTCTTCAAGGAGAAAGGGCCACCCTTGCAGGAAACTTGAAGACGACAATGAAAATGCAGCATGGAATTATGTGCATGTGGCGATTCCTTTTTATAATTGCCTAATGTGGCCCATTCCTCTTTGGACATTCTAAGTAATTTACTATCTGCTCCTAGGTCTTTAATGTGGCTTTATTTTAATGCACATATCTTGCATGCAATTTTCTAAGACCTCATGGATTGTGGCTGCTGTTTATGCTTCTTTTTCCAGAGGAGTAATTATGTTCCACCCCAGCTGTGGTGCCATCTAGAAATTCCTCAGCCTTTCCCTCCCACTGGTAGCCTTTAATACTTTTCTCCAGAGCAACATATCATCCCCCAGTCTCTCAGTAAAAAAACATGTGTTTGAGGCAAAACATCTGAGTAACAAAACCGGAGGCAGCTCTGATCTTTGCGCTGTCTTCCCAGACCCTTGCTGTCTCTAAAATGTAGCAGCTCGGTGTTCACTGCCTCCAACTTCCCCCACTGCGTCTCCTTTCTCAGGTTCTGGCAGAGTTAAATTCAGACAGAAAATACCTTATCGCCTTATACAATGTTTTCACCCCAAACAAGCCTGGTTCTCAGGGTATTTGGAAGCCAGAGAAGTGTTATGTGAAAACTTGTCTCCATCACTGGGGAAACCCAGGCCCACCACTTGGCCCAGGGCCTTGACCTTGAGCAGGGTTCACTGAACCTGACAAGACCATTACTGTCTCCCTTGGCAAGTGCTGGCCCTGTGGCCCTCCCTCACCGTGGAGCCACTGCATTCCTGCCCAGTGACACAATGACTGCGGGTGTCCTGGGACTGCTGAAGCTCATGACAGAGTTCAGATCACTGCCCAGCAGTGACCATGTGTAGCACAGACCGGAGGAGCACCGGGCTCCCACCCTTCCCTGCAGACGCTCTGTGAGGGGTGACAGAGAATTGGTCATAGAAATCAAGAATGGGTCCCACTGCCTGGGGAGGAGATGGGTGTTCACTGTGATACCCTTTCCTAAGAGATAATGAATTGATTCCTGTTAAGTTTAATGTCATCAGAAATTGTAGTAATTTTCCTTGAAAACAAAAAGAAGAGTTTGACTCTTTGTCCCTGAGGAATAAGATATATGATATACTGCCCTGGAAGAGGGAGCACAGTGGGAAAGCCAGTCTGGGAGAGCCAGCTGAGAGTGCTCTGGGTCTGGAGTGCCACATCATGAAAATCCAAACAAGTCTGGAGCATTATAGGAGCATTAATAGTCACAGAGATCTGCCTTTTGCCCTTCAAGGGAGAGAGCCAGGCCAGGAGCACTGGAGCTATTAATTGAGTTACAGAGCAGTCATTTGTACATTTAAATGGTGGAAAGCTAAATATGTTCTGCAATCAGTCCTAGCAAAGGACACTGACGGGGACAGGCTCCTTTCAAAGCCTGACATCCAGCCACTCTGGGCTGCCTGACACAGCTCTGCAAGCATAGCTCTTTCTGCCTCCCTCCTACCAGGCTCTCTTAAAAAAGGCAGTTCCTCACGCCTTTTTCTTCCTCAAGCCAAAGGTAATAACAAGTAAGAATTGAGATAGTCATAACACATAGTTTCCAGCATAAATAAACAACCTCACTGATTTAAAATGTCCTATTGATTTTCGAGGTGTATGTGTTGGCAGTTGTGCTGAAGTATCTGCACCCTGGACAAATTTATCCTCTGGCTCTGCCCAGACCTACCTCAGCCAACCAAGCGTTGCCCTTACAGCAGGACTTCAAGCATTCCTTCAGTTTTTCCCCCGAATGAGATTTGCTTCCCATTTTTTCAGCCTCTGCATTATGCAGCTTCTGGGTGTTGCTTGAGGAAAATGAGACGCATGTTTTCCTGTAAACCTTTCTCTCTGGCAGGACAAGCATATTGCAGCTGTCTTCCATTATTGTCATTTTGCTTTAGCCCAAGTGCTCCAGCTGGTGTCAGACTAGCTTGGTGTGCTGGCACAATCTCTGCTATTGTGTTTTTTCCCAGGTCTTAGTATACAAGATGCAGAATTAAGGGGCCTTGTCTCCAGTTCTTAGCCTAATCGCAGCATAATCTTTACCAGCACTATGCCGGATAGCTGTTTGCTTGAGATGCTCTTTAAAAGACCTGTGAGGGTGTCTCCATCCCTTCCCACAGTAAGAAACGATGGGTGGTTGGCCTGTTGAAACATCTGAGCTGCTGAATGCAAATTAAGCAGTGGTTGGAGACAAGAATATCTCTCAAACAGAGTGCAAAAAAACATGTACTGTTTTTTCACAGCCTTACCAAAGACCTGCTGCTGATGAAGTGTAGAAAAATATCTGGCATCAAGTATACCCTAAAGAAAACATTCCCTTTGCATGTAGTGAAATAACTCCCTTCCAACACATTTACAGGAATTCTTTAAAATCTCTCCATCAGAGAGTTCTGATCTCTCCCTTCTTTCAGTCTCCTCTTTCTTTGGTGCCCATCCCTTCTGCTGAAATTCAGCATGTCGGATTTCCCAAATAACAAAGAGACTCTGTCCCCTACACATACACATTCCTGAATGTAACAAATTTACACTCACTTTGGTACTTATCTGAGCTTGCATTTCACACCCTTCCTTTTAAAGATCAGTTTGTGTAGTCCCTAGGGTTTACTGCATGTCTTGTCTTATCTATGCTGTTGCTTCCAGTGTTCATAAAACTGATCTTAGCACCACACCAGTTCCAGCATCTGTATCCGATTTTAAATAAACAAATACTCAGTTTGGTCTGGGGCTGATCACCCATGTGTGCTCTGGACCTACTGGCAACCTCTGTCAATGTGTCAAAATGATGGAGCCGCTGCAGGTTTGCATCTCCTTCCAAATGACAAACATCATCTCTGTGGTGTCTGCCACAGAGCCCACAGGTCCTTGTGCTGTGTCTTTTCCCTGAATGGCTTCCCTTTGTCACTGGGGGTATTTTCCATTTTATTTCACATGTGGTACCATGTACTGTGCAGTAACCACTCAGGACTAAGGCAGCTGAGAGAGGCTGCTCCTTTCAGCATCATTGGCTTTTGAGCACTGTGTAGCAGAAACCTCACTACAGCTCCGCAGCATGTCCTAAGTAGCTCTGGCAAAAGCCTCTAAAACACTGTTGTTGCTGAGGAATGCCCAATCACAAGTCTTCTCTTGTTATTATTCTCCGTGTGTTCCTGGGATTCCTTCCCCCTTTGTAGTAATACCATCTTTGCTCCCTCCTGCCAGAGGGTGCTGGAGTGTGGGCTCTGATTTATTGGCTAGTGGAGAAGAGGGTTTGCTGGGATTTTTCCCAGAAAGCACGACACTTCCTCAGGCTAGTTTGCTAAAATCTAAGTAGAAGCATGCTGCAGAGACCAGAGCAGATGGGCAGATTTTATTTAAACGAGAAAATGCTCTATGGCGACGGGGAGTGGGGAGGTGGGGGGAGACTTGGGAAGAGAATGAGAGAGTTCTCTGAGTGTTCTCTGCAGGAATCCAGCTCGAACAATGGCCCTGAGGTCTGTGTCCTCCCACTGCCAGATACTGGCTCCAGAACAATTTATTTCAAGGCTGGGGATGATTAGACCAAATGGAAAATAAGATTCAAGTAGTCTAGCCAAGGATCAGGCTGACAAACTCTCAGAACAACTCTGCTCTGTATTTGGTGGGCCAGGAGCTGAAAATATGTTTTCCTTCAAGCTGATGACTTTGAAAATGCAAAAGCTTAGAATGCTGAAGCTGGCAACTTGAATTAATATTTCATAAGTGACAGGATTTTTTTTCTCAGTACAAGACTGATTCTATTGGCAAAGCTTTCACAACCCTGCACATCACAGCACAGCACAGAGAATTCACCAGCAGGTTTCATGATTAAATATTACAGGAATCATTTTTAGTTTTTTTGGGAGAGAGATCACTGGGTGTCAGGGAGGCTGTAGCTTGACACTGATTTGATGCCAGGGAAAGCAATTACAGCAGATACACAAACCAAGAACTCCGAGAAGCAGCAGGTGATATTGCAGGGTCCAGTAGTCCCCTAGGAAACATCAACCATGTCATTACTTGATGCCAACAGTTAAAGAAATATCAGCAATACCCTGCATCTGCAGCCGCTTTTCCAAACAAGCTAAAAGCAGTCTGTACTAAGTAAGGCAAAACCAAACAGCTTTTGTATGCGTCTGGTGCAGCAGTAGCTGCTTATTCCAGTGGCTAAGGTAACAAAGGACACAAGGGCCATTAGACACACATCTGACTGTTGGGAGAAGAGGGAGTAAGTCACTGGAACAGAGAGATTTCACACTGAGAGAGTACAGTCTGTTCCAGGATTGTGATAGGAACAGATACTCCTGAGAAGATGTACAAATCTCTTCCGGCTCAGCACACGCCCTGCCCTGTTGGCAGGCAATGATATGTACCAAAGACGACCTTGCAGCCAGAATCAGTATCCAGGACACCAGCATGGTTTGAGATGGTGTCCACACAGGAAGACATCTGTTGAGTTAAAACCTTTTAAATAGTGCTGCTGAGCTGTAATTTAAGTGAAGAACTAGCCTTGACAGAGGCTTAATGAGAATTCCCACTCAAGCTGAGGATCTAAAAGCAAGCCATGTCTAGCCAGCAGGCCTCATACAGCTCCAGTTCCTGTAGAAGAGCTGCCTTACAGCACACAGCCCCATTCAGAGCTGCATTGTGGTGGTTTTTGTCACAAGAGTTAAACCACTGACACCAATGAAAACAGACACGCACAGAAGTTTCAGTGGCACTCAGATTCTCCTCTCTGCTCCTGTCTCCACTTCTCACACAGAAGACTTGGTAAAAATTAGGAAAATATCCTTTCTTTCTAGGTTATTTCCTATGGAAGCCAGTCTAATATTCCTCGAAAATAACTTTGCAAAATAAAGCTCAGGAAATGTGATGGGTCATGGTATGGTCCCAGCTGGTGAATTGGTTGTGTGCCTCCTGGCTGGTGGGTGCATTCATGCTGGTGGCAGAGTCCTCCGGGTATATCTGACAACTTAGAGATCAAGAGAAGCTGGAACACAACCTTTAGCCAGGCTAGCAGCTGGGCATGCACTTGGCTAGGTAAACTTGGTGCCAAGAACATGCCAAAATGAATGTATTTTGTGGGTATCACTCCCTCATGTCTGAGCTGTTCTCTAAATACCCACTAGCTGCATTTGAAGGTGCAAGCTCAGATATTTATTCTTTGAAATTTCTGTTGCATCTAAGACATTTGGAAAGACAATTAGCCACCTACTGTAATATTCATAAGCATGACCTTCACCACACTGCAGTGCATGGCTTTATTGTCTGGATGCTTTGTGATCATCTGACCAAAATGCTGTGACTGTTTCAAAAAGCCATACTCATCTGAATGCAAGCAGATGTGGATTCACAAGAGAAAGCATTCACTTCCATGTCCAGTACTCCCCCACCAAGAGCCAGCTGAGGACATCTACAGAGCATCACCATGGAGCTGAGCTCTTATCTGGGTGTGACCAACTTATTGGGGAAAAAAAGATATCCCAGAATGGTTGGCACCTTGCAATCTTTGAACTGTGATACTTTGACTGAAGTGCAGAAAAGGAGATGAGAGTGGACATAGGAGGAATTATGTTACAAGATGATCATTAGCTCTGTTTAGAGCTCACCTCTTTTCTGCCAGCAAAATGTGCCAATGCCATGACATTGAAAGAGGAGATCTACTGAGAAAGAGAGATATAGTGAGACTGGGCTGATGGGATGTGCCTCAGGAATGCTGTCCCATGGAGAGAAAAAACATCACCACAGGCTTCTGTGTAGCTCTCACAACTGACCACAAGCAGTTCTTCCTGTCAGGTTGTCCCAGCTTGCTCGCACAGGGTGTGCAGTGAATCCAGATGTGAGGGACAGGGAAATTAGCTTGTGGTCCTGGCAGCCTAGGGGAAGACTCTTGTCACAGCAGGTGCCCTCTCAAGAAGACCATTGCCTGAAGCCAGAGGCTGACTGACTGCAGAACTGACTGCTGGCTAATTAGGAGTGTGTTACCAGCCACAGATCAAAGGTTGGCTGAAACCTGCTCAGCAAAGCAGGCTGATGAAACACAATCAAGGGAGCTCTGCCCTTCAGGACACTGAATGAATCTCAGCTAGGAATGCAGACAAATGTTCACCCATCCTCCTGGAGAGCTGACAATGACATACGTTCTGCTCATCCAAGAACCGTGCAGGTTGAAACATTCCCATGTCTTTGTCAAAGAAGAGGAGCTGACTTGTTTCACCTCTCCAGCAAGTAATATTGCTTCATGTCTGACCAGTATCACACAGTTCTTGGCCAGCAACACTTGGTGGGGTTTATCCTAACACTGGTTTTAATCCCTTAAAGTCCATCTTTGGATTGCCAGAAGAGAGCCGAATTTTCACAAAGGCTGCAGCTTTAGACACCTCACTTGAAGACCTTCCTGTTCACAGAGCACATTGAAACAGTGATGAAGACTATGACGGTCTGTCTAGCAGGAGCTGGTAACACATACAAGGTATTATTGACTTACTGTGTCCTACTGTGACTGTAGTCACAGCACATTTATTCCAGTTTATCACAAATTTGTGCATATATATATTCATCAGGAATATGAGAGTAGACAGAATAGGAAAAATTTACCGATATTTTGGACACCACAGGCTTCCTGAGTACCAAATGGGAGAATTTATTTTTTGGTGATGGTATGTACATTCAGGCACAAGTCAAAGAAAACGTAAAGATTCCATATGTCTTATTTTCTATCCAAAAATCATATACTCCTTTTTTCACTGTAAATTGTCATGCCTTGCCTTGCTTTGCCTTGCCTCCTTCCAGCCACCCTCTTGGGGTCATAAGAAACAGGACCAGACCAGATCCTGACCAATCTGCCCTCCTACCCCATGACAATAAGGAGGAAACATAGTGTTTTGTAGCAGTTCCCCTTTCCCGATGTGTTCATCACAGACTGCCACATTTGCCTTCGTCACCATTCAGAATAGGGAAAATCCGTGGGTAATCCTCTCATAATTGCAGTAAGTGGGAAAACATCCAACACAGATGTATCCACCTCCACACCAGTCTTCAGCATGAGAAGCAGATGTACCAGTAACCCCAGAGCCTTCCCTTGGCATGGTAGTCCTTGAAAAGCAGATATTCTCCTTCCTTGGGTATCCAAGACTTGCTGCAGTTTGCTTGGCAGGGGCAGTACTCTATCCTGAATCCATCTCCTGTCAGACTTGGTGTGAACAGCTTTCATGGCTATGCCTTTTTTTCTCATTCACTGACCACCAAATTAGGAGCTCCTGTGCCCAGACAGTTACTTTCCATGGTTCCATGAAGAATTAAGGAAGTTTAGAACTCTTATTTTTGTTCCTGCAAGCAGAAAAGGGCCAGGCTAACAAACAAAAAGGAAAACTGGAGTCTGCTGTATTTTTTCTTCATCTGGCCAGTGACTCATTTGGCGCTGGTGTCTCAGAGCTCAAAATTAAAACTTAGATATGATCCAATTTGCAACCCATGGAAGGAGGCATTTCCCTCTCTTCGTTCCAGGACTGTCTCAGTAGGCCACAAAGGTTTCAGCAGATAGAATGTTTTCTGTGCTATGTATAATGAAATTATATTCACCACAGTTTCTACTGGGAGTTTTTGAACTTCAGGTTTATTTGTTAAACAGCCACCAAAGATTTTATTGCCAGAACAAATAATTAAAGAGAGAATGGAGAACCCTGTATAATGGATATAAGTATCTCAAAGGAGAAAAAATGACAGGTTTTAGTCAGATAATTTTCTAGGGATTGTATCATAGAGATTATATGATCAATTATATGGGCAAATTTATATGAAGCAAAGGTTTTTAAAAGTGATACCTGCTTACCCATATCAGAAATTCCTTAAATTGCTCAAAACTAGAATAATCACCCATTAAAATAATTATCACTTAGAATTGAAGCATTAAAGAAGGGTAATAGAATGTGAGCTGTCAGCCTGTGTGATATATGTGTGGTTGAACTCTCTGGATGGATTCATTTTCCAGTTACAATGAAGCCTGTGCTAGGAACTACCATTCTTAGACAGACACTGATTTTAAAAGAACATCCAAATATAGCTCTATATCTTTTTCTAAAAAAATTTCTCTGCTAATTCACTAGTCTCCAGGGCAGTGATTCTACACAGGCTTCAGGCTACTTGTACTTCGGAGAGTCCGGCCTGATATTTTTGGTACATCAAAGATTGAATTCTAAATTTGAGAGCAACTTGACAACATTAAGAAAGTAAATTAAGCACACTGAGATGGGGAACGGCTCTGTAGTGTCCCAGTTTGGAGACAAATTTAGGAGAAAAGCACCCTTGGCAGAGTGTTTTCTCTAAAGAGAAAGGGCTTCAATAACTCCCTTTTCTTCTGCCAGTGAGAGAAATGGATGACAGTGGAAAAAAGTGAAAAAAAAAGGTATAACTCTTTATTAACAAACAAAAAGAAAAGGGGGAGGGGGTGCGTGCAAGGCACAGAATAGGATTGAATAAATGCTAGATATTTAACTCCCAGAAAACTTACCCTCCACCCACAAACACACACACACTCACCCACAGCAGAACAAAAAGAAACTCGGAATTGCCAGGGAAGAAATACACGAGCTGAATGCATGGCCGCAAGGCAAAGATGGCGCCCGCCCTTCGTCTCAGGGGAGGGACAGAACTGGAGTTCGCACAGCCTCTCGGGCAGAATGGATGGGAAACCTTTCTGGCGTTAAGTCTTTTCCTCGCAGCAGGCGAAACTAGTGAGTTTTAGTGTCCTTTCTTGTGTTGGTTCAGCTTCTCTGAGGTCTCGGATTCGGAGTGGCTTCCGCCGGTCCCCGGATGGGCCAAAAAAAAACCAAGGCCAAGCTGAAACGGTTCAAGGAAGAGGAAAAAAAACCCAACAACAACAACAACAACAAAAAACCCCAAACCAAACCAAACCAAAAAAAAAACCCTGTTTGCTGGAGTCTGGGGGAAAAGGTGGAGAAAGAAAAAACTTCCTGCTTCAAGCTAGCAGAATATTAAGCTGACAAAAAGGAACAATGTAGCATCCCAGTCCACATGGCCCAGAGCACAGACCTAAAGGGGTTTGAACAGAAGCTGGCTTGGGGTATCTAGGCTCCAGCCCTACCCTCTGGTTCCTCCTAAAGCTACAACAACCATTTTGGGGCATAAAGCAGACGGTTAGGGAATAAAGTATCATTATAAAATCATCCCAAGACATGTAGCAAGAACAAATATGACTGTAGTCAGGAAGTCTTTCCCCTTAAGGAATTACATTCATAACAAGAACGCAAAATAAATCAGCTCATGCAAAAATAGAGCAATCAGCTCATTCCCCAGCATACAGATAAATCCAGTCCCATGAACTATAGCTATGCCACCCAGCTACATTCTTCCTGTTTTAAGCACCTCTGCATAAGAAAGGACAACCACTCACAAGAGCCAAGTACTGTCCTGGACCTCTCACAAGGGACCACTGATTTCAGAAGGCAGTAAACTCTGGATGGTGCTAATCGCACTGATAAAGCCTTACTTTCAGGGAACATTTTTCCATAGTAAAAAGCCCAAAGTCCCATTCTAGGAACTGATAAATTAAATAAGGTTCATGTCTTCACTTCGTCAATGATTCATGTAAGGAGGCTTTTTAGGGCTCAGAACCAATCATTTAGCCTCTGTTTAATATTTTAAACTCAGAGAAGAGCTCGTTTTTCTCTTCAATTTTTTTTCTCCTTAATGCTTAGGCAAACATAATACATAGTAATATTCATGTACCAGAACCAGCTTGGCTTATCTGCTCTCCTCAAAGCATGTGTCTGTCAGAGACTTCGGCACTGGATCCCATGTTCAATTATAGCTTCTGCCTTTCAGTTGTATTAATCAAAACGTGACAGAGATAAGTGGCTCAATGCTTCTTCCCATCCTTCACTTCCCTTCTCATCAGCCACTCTCATCCCAGGAATAGCTGCAAAATTGGTCAGTTGTCCAAGTTATTCTCCTTCCTCTATGTTTACTGGAAAATACTTGTTGATTCAGGAAGTTTCACATAGGTCATTTAATGCATTTCATCTGCTGCAGTGCTAAGGATCTGTTTGTACAAAGCCTTTTGTGTGTGGAGCTGTAGTTGAAACTGGTCAGCTGCAGAAAATTTAAATACTCAAAACTTCATGAACTCCATACAGAAACATAAGTGAATCTCTAAGAAAAGAAGAAAAAGCTCGTTTTGGACAATTCCAAAAGAAACATTCCAGTATCTTGACTCAGTTGAAAAGTAATTAAGATAATCTGGAAATCAGATTCAAAATCTACCAGTAAAGAAAGGCTCCCACTGCTAAGAGAAATAGCCTTGCAGGAGATGCTGATATATAACACATATTCTGGTGTAACGGAGGACAACTAGATTATTACTGTGATACTAAATTCTATTTTAATAAATAAACCCTATATTTTCCCTCATTTACAGCTCTACCAGCTTTCTTTTCTTCTTTCCTTGCTTGTCATTGTCCCCTCATACACATTCCAGGCAGGTCTGCTGTAAATCCTTTTCATCACACTGTCACACTTACTGACATTTCAAGGACATTTCATTTGAAATGTTAAGAAAAACAGCACTTCTCAGCCTTCAAGGAAGAAGCATCAATGACTGTCAGCATTTGAACTAATGTTGTCCCATCTCCAGCAGGACCCAAATCCTGAGAAGCAACATCTGGAAACAGGAATATCAGAAAAACTTCTAAAGGCCCACACACAATTTGGGTTTGCCTGTAACACCACTTCATGGCAACAATTCACTCACAGCTTGGTGCTATAATTTAGCACAAGCTACCTCTTTTTTTTTTGCCTGGCTTGTCTGTAGTTTTACCTTTCCACCTGCAATTTTGCTCATTCTTGGCATCCCTTGTTGCTTCCTCAGCATGCAGTTCTCCCTAGTTCCTCTTCTTCCATTATTGTTCACATCACAAGCTCATTTAGAAGACTGCATTCAAAAATTATTGCTTTAGTAAATTATCAGCACCAGATCCTCCCCTGATGTCATTCATAGTAGTCCTTGACAATTAACAGCTCGAGGCCAGTTAAGGTGCTGGAGGATATGGATCGCTGTTCTCAAGCTCGCAGTGTATGTTCTTTGAGATAGGGACTACACTGCCAATAGGTAAAAATATGTATCAATAGTTAAAAAGATGCTGGTAGCGTCAATATGGAGTCTAAACAGCAATGAGGAAAAATGAAACCGGCCCTTGAACTATGAGACATATGGCAAAGAGAATAATCAAAGGTGACCCCTGGTAATGGAGTGTGATATGTGGGACTTCAAAAGGTTTGGAGAAACTGGCAGAAACAAGATGGTAGAGCAGACCCTAAATCTTTGTGGTCACATGGATGGAGAAGGCCGTGCACGAGTGGAGGCCCATGGGGGACAGCTGTACTTCTCCACACCCGTTCAGCACTGGGGCTTTGCTGCTGAACCCCAGTTATGGCAGTGGGTGGTCCTATGTGAACTAATGGGTTTATCATACGCTGTTTTCTCTATTCAAGGCATACCATTTGCAAAACAGAAACATGATATGGCACAGAGTTAAAGCCCTTATTCAGTTTTGATCTGCTGGAACAGCAGTATTTGGCACCTGCAAAGAAGAAAAGATTAAAAAAATGCCACTGTGGACTAACTAGATACCTGTGTCACTAGTTATTATTTCTCTGCTTAAAAAAAACCCAAAACCAGTGCAAGTATGGGATCCAGATTTTCTTGATCTGCTCAAGTCATTTCCCTGATGATGGATTTTGCTTTCCCATCATATCCTCTCCTGTGTGAATCCTGTCCTTGTAATAGACTAGAACCAGCTGTCATGGATACCAGAAAGGACTGAATCAAGGACTGTCATTGTTTCCTTGTTCTCCATCACTCTTCCCTCACTTGCTTTGTTTCTTTTTTTAGGTTTGAAAAAGAAAAATCACACAATCGATGATATGCCAATGTGAGATTTGCTTTACTGCCCACCCTCTGGAATTGCAATGAAATTGTGAAATCACAGTCTTCAACGATATGTCATTGATGGCCTTTGAAAGTGGGACAAAAAAGTCAATAAAGTCTCATTTCTTCAGAATGACTTCTCTGTTGTTTTTTCATATTTGCCCTGTGGGATGTTTGGCAATTTGTCACACAAGCACACATAACCAAGTTGACTTATCACACACAGTTCTGTAAAATAACATTGGAGGAATTCAAGGATTTTACTTAACACAATATTGTGAAGAAACACATCAGGGTTCTATTTGCATTAGCTGTAATTCCCTAATGTCCCAGTGGGTCTGTTCAGCTGGAGCTTACAATTAAGCTAAAGTTGTTTATGCGATCATTAAGTTTTTAATCATAGATATTTTTTAGAGCTCTATTTGGGAAAAAGACATTATTTAAGAACCTATGTCCAGATAAATGGTTGTCTTGGGTTAGACAAATGTCTCAAAAAGTGACTAAGATGATACTGAGGGCATTTTCTATAATATCAACAATTGTCAGTGGTGCCTCCTGTGGAGTCTACATTTAAGAGAGTAATGAGCAATTCAAAGCCCAATTTTCCAGCATGCCCAGACTGTGTCTGCTTACGTGGTCAGTAAAGAGAAGCCATCAAAACACCATAGAGAGCTGCCAATAGATCATGGTTTGAACACAGGCCCTGCTCCTCAGACAGGCTATACAGAGCCAGCACTGGGAAGTCAGAGTCTAAACCACTCTTTTGGATATCAGTGTCATAGGGAGCATCTGAGCAGGACACTTAAGGGTTCCACCACCTGTTGTGTTAATGCTTAGCCCTTAGTAGTGCTGTTCACTGGACAAGTTTGTTCATAAATAACTATCCAGGTTGGTTTTATTGCTGATTGTTTCATTTTTAGTGCCTACGTAGAGCAGGATTCCAGCACCACAACCCTTTCCACAGTGAAAACCCTCTCTGTTGGCCTCCAAAGTAGCTCTGCAATTGGCATGATGTTGTGAGTCCTCAGCATCCTACACCTGGTGCAGCTCAGTCCACATGATTTGCACTTCCTACTGCAGTGGTGCCAGACACAATATTTCCACAGCCATCAAAGCAGTGATTCATGTGCCCCAGCAATCTCTGAGCCCAAAAATACCCACCCAGCTTTTCATTTGGGAGGGAGATGTGTTCCTGGGGACAACTCTCCATGGCATTGGCTCTAACTGTGCAGCAACATCCCTGGGCCAAATCCTCAGCTCTTGCTCAGTCTGTTATGGGCTTGTTTACATTTACAAATAACGAGCAAGAGACAGACAACCAGGTAAAGCAGAAACAGTCTGTGCCCTATCTTTGAACAATACATGAAATCATAGCGACCTCGCCCTCACTGAAGGCTTTCTGGTGTTACCTTAATAAAAATAAATTATCCTAATTGCTCACTTTAAGTATTCCAGGTTGACAATAGTTGTGTCTTATAAATTAAAACATGAAATAAAAAAAATAGATGAAGCAACAGTCTTATAAAGAAAAACTTACTCTAAACATTAAATCCACATCACAGCAGTAAGACAACATGAAGAATGTGGCTGTAGCATGAACATCAAACACCACAAGCTAGAAGTATTTCTTTAGTACTAAAAGTTTCATCAGTTTCACAAGCCTTTTGGTCCTGTTTGTGTCCTGATCTCCCCTGAGAAAGCTCATGTCTCAAAATGGGGGCTTTCAGGGTCCATGTGCCACCTTCATAACACCTGAAGCTGGTTATAGTAGCAGGGGCTATCCACATCCAGTGGATAATATCCATTCCTGTGAGTGAGACACTAACAACTTGCAAAATTTGGTGATATAGCTCTTTCAAATGGTTATTTTCTGCCAAAACCATTATCATGACCTGGGATTGTTCAGCCTGGAGAAACAGGCTCAGGGAGGACCTTATTGCTCTCTACAACTGCCTGAAAGAAGCTTGTAGCCAGGTGAGATCTCTTTTCCTAGGTAACAAGTAACAGGACAAGAGGAAATGGCCTCAAGTTGTTCCAGGAGACATTTAGGTGGAATATTAGAAAAATTTCTTCATGGGAAAGGTTGTCAAGCACTGGAATAGACTGCTCAGGGAAGTGGTAGAGTCACCATCCCTGGAAGTATTTAGAAGATGTGTAGATCTGGCACTGAGGGACATGGTTTAGTGGTGGACTTGGCAGTGCTGGGTTTATGGCTGGACTTGATGATCTTAAAGGTCTTTTAAAACCTAAATAATTCTGTGATTCTGTTTCACCTTGAGGACCACAGCAGAAGAAACAGATTGCACTGCAGGAAGAGGGTTTGCCCTGGCAGGGCAATAGCAATGCCTGCAGTAGCCTGTGGTGACAGGGGAAGAAGGTGGCAGAGCAATGAACTCCACGGGTCTCTGCTGTGGTGCTGGCCTGGGGTAGGTCTGCATGCCCTACATTTGACGTGGTGTGTAGAAAGCCTCATTTGAAGACGTGAGGAGCCTTTTACCTGCTCGGCTCAGCCATGCCCAAAGCAAACAAAACGTCCTGGAACCAGTGTACACCGATGGAGTGGGCATCTCAAGCCTCATGAGAAGGCCTGAGAGAGGCTGTGAGCACTCTCCTCATGCCTCAAGGGCAAACATAGGAAGGCTGAAGAAGCTTTCTGTGCTGTAAACCAGTGCTGGCACAGAGCAAGCTGATAGCAGCTTGCCAAGGGTGTGCTTCAGTTGGGTGCTCACCGAGGGTCCCAGCAGGCTCAAGCAGCCCCTGACACAGCATACAGGACCCTGCTCCACCTGGGGCTAAAGGATCCAGCTTTATCTGAGGCACCGGAGGCAAAAGGAGGTTTGTTTTGATGAGCCAGGAGTCCCATCAGTCCCAGAGCCCTCAATCTCCCTGGGAATTTCCACTGGGAAGTAGAAACAGGGCTTATTAGTCCTTGCCTTATTTATACACATCTGAGTTTATACACATCTGAGTTCTAACTAGTGCCTTGCTGCCAGTGACCAAATGCATTGAGTGCATCTTGCAGGGGAGCCCCTCTCTGGGGCAAACTTTATGAATTCCTAATTTTAAAGCACAGATTTATGTGATTTCATCCTGTTCTTGCTTCTTTCCACAGTATGTGACTGCCAGGATGATCCAGCCATGTAACAATAGAGGCCCCTATCTAAATTTCATCCATTATGAAAATTTCAAGCCACGACATACCTTCAAGAACATATCCCTTTATATAACTGGTGATGCTCTGATATGAATCGGTCTGTGAATCACAGGAGATACACCTAGAAACCCAACTAGACCATGTGTTCCATTCTGTATTGTTAAAGAACAATTTTTCTGTCATATCAAAAATGAGTCTATTCTTTCAATTTGTTACTTTTGCCATTCCCTCTCCCAATTACTTTCCTTTTTTCTTTATAAGAGTTGTTTATTTGTCCCTGACTGGAGGCACATCCTGCCACAGGTCTGTGTGCTGGTGCATTCCCCTTATCACTGGGTGATGGCCTCAAGGGTGCGTGTGGGACCAGTGGGAAAAGGCTGGGATACTCTTGGTTCTCCTGAGTGCTGCAGCAGTGCCCAGGAATGTTTGCCAGGACTATGTAAAAATTGCATACATGATACAAGAAGAACTGCTTTTAAGAACTGCAGTTTGGAATCCCAGCTGGGGGTCTTGTGCAACCTCTTTCTCATCCTGAAAGCTTCATGCTGGAATATTTTGCTGCAAAGGGCCTAAAACATGCCAAGGAATAAAGTATGAGTGCACCATCACACGGAGGTGCACAAGGACTGCCTGTGCTGGGGATCTGTAGGCCATGAAGCACATTTCTCCTTGTGGCTGCATGCCTGGGTCCAGACCAGGTGAGCCCATGCAAATGCACATCTGGGACAGCAAATTCCTGGCCTGGGCAAACAGCTCTGTTGCTCATGAGAGCAGAAAGATGATTTTCCTGGTGGTCGGTATAGTTTTTCCATGGAAAGCAATTCTCTGTGTGACGCTGAACTGTGGAAATCAGAAAGAGAAAAAACCTGCTAGGGATGGGAAAAACTTTCTCATTATTTTTTTTATCCAGTCCTAAATCAGTTTACATTCAGCCCTCTTCTGGCCAAGTTTTCAAGATGAACTGGCACAATCATTCTGAGGAGGGAGAAAAACAGTTTTCCCACAAGTGCTTCAACATCTGTGTTTCCATCCCTCAACAATTAATCTAACTTCAGAGAGGAGATCAGCTGCAGTAGGAAATATCCTATTCATTTGGTAGGTAAAGGTGTCCAGGTAGAGAAGAGTTCACTCCTGCCTAGGCGGAGGAGCCACCTGGGCACACTCCTGCCAGGGACAACTCCAGAAGGGACCAGGCTTATCTCATGCTGCAGCTCCAGCAGGACTTTGCTTTTTCATTTTTGCAAACAATTTGCCCAAACCTGAGTTCATTTCTGCCTGCAAATTTGGAGGAGAGCTTTCCCCCCTCAGCAAGGTGTCCCCTCCGGTGGCACGAGCACACTCCCAGCCTTCATGACCACATTCAGCCAAGCTGCCAGCCCCTTTCATCTTTATTCTTGGACTGCTTTTGTGGGTAAAACACAAAGAAACATGGGTACCTCTTCCCATACTGGATGGGCTCCCTGTTCCTCCTCACTGCTGAGCTGGTGCTTTTCCCAGGCTGTGGCTGCAGAGGGCAGGGAAGGGGGCAGACATGGCTGGGCAGCACTTGCTGTCTCTGGCTTTTACATCACGGTGATCCCAGGAAGCAGAGGGAAAACAGGGAATGTTCAAGCCAGAAACTAAAGCTAGTGAGAGTAACTAGCGCTGTGCAGGAACTGGAATTTCCATTTTTGTGGGGAATTCCCCAGTTTTGCAATGGGTTATTATTCTTTGCTGGATCAAAACCAGAAAGTTTTGGAATTTCCTATAAAACTAAACTTGGGAAAGACAAGTAGATCCTTTGAAGCCTGTCAAAGTGTTTGTTGTCATTTCAACAACTGACAGGGCTTTTTTTTTTATTAAATGAATTTCAGAATGTATTGCCTCACAAAGAATAAGCCAAGTATTTCACCATGCAAAGGTTGAAGCAAAGTAATTTTATTACTTTAGTGTAATGCTTCCTTCCTTGCTTCCCGGATTTATTCAGTCTTTTTCTCTAGATGTTCCCTTAAAAATTTCCCTTAAAATTATGGTTCCTTTCTTCTGGAAAAAGAAATGATACTTCCTTCTGTTTTACTACTGCTAACAAAGCTAAGCAATTGCAGACATAAGTGGGTCTCTGGCACTTCCTGAAACTTGAAAAACAGCCCTATGGAAAAAAACCAGATGCTTTTTCCTTTCTCCTAGGTTTCCTTGAGTGCCAGCTGTCCTGGGAGGGGCTGGAGGTATGCCCTGGTGGCACCTGGGAAGGGAACCAACACCTGCCCAAGCTTCCCTCTCATCCCAGGGTCCTTGCCAAAGAGAAAGAGGGATGCACAGACAATCTATTGAAGGACTACAACAACTATTCAAGCTGGGAGTGACTTAAAATTTAATGACTGTGGGAGCAGAAACAAAATTCAGGCTCTGAGCAGCTGCCTTTGACAGGCTGACAGCTTAATCTTGCAGAAAAGCAAGCCCTGATGGATCTATCAGCCAGACCAGCTCTGCATATGCATTTAGGCTACGTGTTTTCAGTAAGAAAAATATACAAACACTTTATGTGTGTCCTTAGTTTTCCATAAATCATGATTCTTCTGCAGCAAGGAGGTCCTGCAAACCCAGATGCTCACGCCACAGAGCGCATCTCACTAGTGGTGGGAAGGAAGGAGGTTCATGGGTTTGGGGTGTCTCCCCCAAGGCAATTGGTAGAGTGAGATGCACAGCCTGCACCAGCTTGTGAGGTGCTGCTTTCATTTAATGGATTTTAAATAACCACATTCTCACTTGATGCACTGCTTCCCATCCCAGTTTTCCCTTGGAGCTGCACCCAAAGCATGGTCCCCCTCTGGTTTCGGTGGGTACGAGAACCACTGCAGTGCGAGCCATCCTGTTGGAGGAGGAGCACTTCTTTAACAATGTAAATCAATGTTCTTGCCTTCTTTCTTGGCCATATTTGTTACTTCAGCTAAGTTATTCCCATCTGAATTCGTGAAAACCAAATAACCTGACCTACATAAGGCACTTTTTTAATCTTTGTGAGAAAAGCAATGGCATCGTTTCTTTGTATAGGTGCTGTTCTGTTTGTACTAACTGCTTTTCTTCATTTTAATTATTCATTTAATATCCACTGCCCCTTTGCTGCTACCTGAAGTACACTTCAGAGCTCCAAAACATGAGCTAGGTGCATATAAATTTCAACATAAATCAAAGCAAAGATGAATCTCAGAAAGCCATGGAAGAACTACATGAAAAATCTTGCTGAACTCACAGCAGGCAGCTGTGATGTCCCATGGTTCCTCCATGGTGGCAAAAAATCTTCAGAAAAATGGTGCTCTTCCAGTACCAGCCCCTACACCAAGGATTACAGTGGGATGTAGGTGCCTAGTCAGTCTGAAGACTGTTATTTCACAGGCCTCTATAAAATATTCAAGCCTGTCCATGAACAGTGTCCACCAAACACACAAGGGACCATGAGGGCACTCCGGTATCTTGGTTGTGGGTAGAGCTGGAGGAGAGTGCTGGATCCTAATCCTCTCCCCAGGATGCAACAGCTCCTTCCAGCTCCCTACAAGTCCTCCCAGGGACCAGCAGCACCTCCAACACCTGGGTGAGAGGTGCTCTTTGGATGGGTCAAGTCGAGTTTTAAACCCTTCTATGAATTAGTTGAACCCAAGAAAATGATGATGGCTTTCTATTTTGTTTTCCTAGTCCATCAGCTCAGTAGAGGTTTCTTTCTACCCTATTGGTCTTGTAGAAGCCTCCCTTATCTTCAAACCATTTAGCTCAGTTTTGCTCTCCACTGCTTGCCCTGTGCTCAGCATTCTTCTATTCCTAGCACTGCCATGTGCATTGCCATGTACGATATCTTTCAGGCGACATTCCTGACATGCATCCAAGTCATCTCAGCTGTCTTTTCCAACACTTCAGTAACAGGGCAGCTTCTCCTATTAGCTGTTTCCCTCATCACATCATCTTTTATTTTCTGCAACTCTAGCCCAGCTGGCTTCTCTCTATGGTCCCCATCCTTGAGTTGCTGCTGTTCTCATGCTCCGCATCCTGACCCATTCAGTGAAGCCATCTTAAACGTACTCGTTCCTAACTGGCAAAATGTGGGGAGAGCACTGCAGTCTTTACAGTTTCTAGAATTGTTCCTCTGCTGGTGCCAGTTTCACAGCTCTAATCACTTCCAGTAGTTCTCCACCAGGATTTTCAGCTTGTCCTCCCTTTCCACCTCCCCGTTCAATCTTTGCCTCTTCCTGTCCATTTCCATTTGATATGATTTTCACCTGCATGCTGAGCCTCTGTCCAAGCTTTCTGATCTTTCAGTCCCACCTTGTCATTTATTCCCCACAGACCTTTTTTCATCAGTGGTACCAGGTAATCAAGAGAGCTGAGCTGAGAAAGTGGCAATGAATAATTTATCTGACGGGTGTAGCTCCTTTGTGTGCCATGGCATAGCCTTAAGAAGCTTGTGTTTCCCTGGACTGCTTCCAAGACCTAGCCCCATTTAAAAAGTCTGTTAATCACCAACAGTTTTATTACTTACTCACAGACTCATCAGCCTGGGGGAAGCCAAGCCCTGGTTCTCACCAAGTCCCACCAGCACCTGGGTCTTGCACCCGGGTCCAACACTGGTGGCTGAGCAATTTTCCCTCTACAGGCGCCTCGCTGCTGATGCCTTTCACTGGAAGAGGCAGTTGAGAGATTCCCCTAGGGGTGGAAAATCTGGTTCCCACACACTTGTGGAGGCAGCATGGCCATTCCTCATCACTGAGCATGAACGGCAGTGTGGCTGGTCTGGGTGAGATGTGTGGCAGCTGGCTCCCAGAGGAACTTTGAGAGGACACGGGGCCAAGGGGCTGTTCGTGCCACACAGCTGGGAGCCTCGCCCAGCTCCCTCATGGGACAAACTCCTGATAGAGACTTCTCCATAAGGAGTTGCATGGGCTACCAGGTAATTTTAAAATCTAATTTCATCACCAGTTAAGTCAGAAGAAAAGGTTGTCAGGAAGCTGAATAGCATGGGGAGGCCTCTGACTCTCAGAAATGTCAAGGATTGTTCAGGGAAACCTGTGTGCTGGCCAGTTTTTCTGCGTAATCCTTGCAATGAAAAATGGATATATAAACTGAGCTCAGACCTTCCTCCCCTTGTAACCTGAGTCACAACAGACTGACAGACAGACAGACAGAATGTATGCAACTGAAAGAGCATCACATGTGTAGCTAATGGGTTGTCTTCATTCCCTGCAGGGATGGGATTTTATTCCCTTTTAGCTTCAAGTGCTGCCTTTGCACAGTGGGCTGCAGTGGTGATTAATAGGAGGAAGAAGCCCATTGACCCAAACAAAAGCCCATTACAGTAAATGGATGCTGCCCATTGATTTTTCTGCATCCTTCCTCCCGTGGTCCACTGAGAGACAACATTCCTAGAGCTGGTCTGCAATGCTGCTGCCGCTTGGAGACTATTTGCGTTGGGAAGGTGGGAAGTGGAGGATGGTTCAGATCACGCCTCCTTTGCATCCCTACTGCCCCTTGCTTTGGCCCCAGCATATCATGACATTCTTTCCTCTGAAACTATGGGTACATATAGTCACTCCACATTACTTTCAGTAATCATCATAGTGGTGAACACCCATGGAAGCATCTGTGCAGGCTGTGGGAGGGGGGTACAGCCAGGGATATAAATGCCCTGGATGTGGTAGGGTTTACCTCAGGTCTGCGTCACAGCTCACTGATTTGGAAGAGCTCAGGAAGGCAAAAAGGCTCCTGAAAGAGCAAGTCCTGGCAAAGGGAGGCTGCTCCTCTGAGGGGTCAGAAGGGAGCACAGTCACATCACACAAACAGATGTATGCACAGTTTACTCCATCAGCTGGGGTCAAAAGGACTTTCAGGGTTTCAAATCTGCATTTTCTGGCATATCCTCACCTGGTTCACAGGAGTTCACCAGTCAAAACCTTTTTGCCCTTGAAAAGCTTCACTGTCATGTGGAAAAGCTTCATTGTCACGTGGGAGCCTGGAGTTCCCATTAGTGTCAGCTGGCATGAAAGCCACCACTCCAGACAAACGTAAGATGTATGCAGCTTCTACATCATTGCAGACAACAAACTGTGTGCCTGGATATTCACAAATTGGAACAGGCAAAACTCTAAATAGGGAAGTAAAAAGACCAATAGGAACAAATACAAATGCTAAGCAACAGCAGAAAAAATACTTGAAATACGCTGAATACCATCCTGGGGCTGTTTTCTCTCCAGATGAAAACAGCTTTCAAGTCTCTAAATATTGGCTAGATGTCAGAACACAGCAAAATGGCATCTATAAGTCAGAGTAGGTTACTTTTCAACTGGTATCTGTTAAAAATGTTATTATAACAGTCTAGAGAAAGTTAAGGTTATAGAGCCACCGGCTCTTGGAGCTCAGTCTGCAACACAGCTTTATTCCCATAAAACCAGTGATGTGGCAAAGCCAGCCCTGGTAATATCTAAATGTGCTTCCCCCTGCAGTCTCACCGTGAGGCTTATGATGCTTGGCAGCTGAATACATACTGTGTTTGAATTTATGAGATTTGGAGTTATTTCAGGGTAAAATCTCACAAAGATTTTTTTTTTTAAAAAAGAAGCCTACATGTTTAAAGGGTCAGAAAAATAGAAAAGATGATAAATGAGGCAGGAGTTACTCTTAGTGATTCAAAATACTGAATTCAAAGTGGAAAAACCCTTCCTCACTGCACTCCATCCTCCTGCAGCATGAAGTCCATGAACCCAGGGTGCTCTGAGTCCAGAGAGAACATCCAGAGGGGAAAAAGGGAGCATTTGTCTCCTTGTTCTGTGCCAAGTGGCACCCTGGCCTCTGTGTGCCATGCTTTGCACTCACTGGCAATATAAATCAGGATTTCCCAAGCTGTGGTTGCAGCCTACGCAATAGGAGTTGAAATAATGAGCATGTGGCTGCCTAAAGGCAGGCAGAGCCCTGAGGCAGGGGTAGGCAGGGAGGGAGGTGAAGGGCCTGGCTCTTCTGACCTCACACGAAATTCAAATGCATTGCCCTGATTTGACCACAGGGAAATAGGGGAAATAATTGTGCCCTCCAGGCCATCCCAGGCATCTTGTCTCCCAGCTCTGCCTTTCCCGGCTGTCCAGCTCAAGCTCCACTTTGCAGTCAATGGTTTTCCTAGGGATAGCAGAGGAAGAAAAAACAGATTTCCTCCAGAACTGGATCCAAAATCTTATCACAGTAGAACTCATGTCCTGTTTCCTACCTCTGTCCACAGCTGACATACACCTATCCATCAACTCCAGTGGGAGGCAGGCGATCTCCACATGCTGGTGTCATGCCCCAGCTCCTTGTGTGGCCATCAGTGGATCACACTAGCAATGAATAACTCAGCTCACACTCCTCCCTTCCCGCTTTGGGTTTCCAGACCTCTCACCCACCCAGCCATCCATCACTCCTCACATCACCTGTATGAACTTCTCACTGCTGGGACTGACACCTGCCTGCCAGGTTGAACAATGGCATCATCAGAAGCTGCAAGCCGAGAGCAAGCTTGGGTGCCTGGCTGGTGAGACAGATGGACAGACACCTTGCGTGAGTTTATGAACCTCATTTCCTCTGAAATCTAAGCTAAAATTAAGTGTTTGTGCCATGACAGCAGTAGTTTCTATGATGATATGAAAAGGTTGCTCTGGGCTCGCTGCACATCCTGGACAACTGAGAGCAAAAGGTCAAATAATGCATATATCCGGCAATAAAGGCCCCTGATAACACAGACTTTCTTATTTCTATGGCTGACACATCCATCCCCGAGCACAGAAACAGAGTCACAGAAAATAAGGATGGAAAATCCTTGGAATATGAATTCAGCCTTGTGCTCCTCAGCTGGTGCCCACTGCCCCCAACCCAGCCCCAGAGTGGGGGTATCTGACTCCTGCCCGCTGACTATGCATCCACTCTCCTTCCACACTTCTGGTGGCCTGGGGAGCCTTCCAGAGACATCCTCATGGCCATCACTCACACAGCACTGGGTCCCATCTCACCTACTGCCCATGCTTGCTCAGTTTCTTTGAAAAGAGTCAGTTAAGCCTTATTTAGCTGATCCTCCCTTGCAGAAAAACCTGTGCACCATTTGAATCCAGGACAAAGCCTGTTCTGCCTTTTTTATCCATCTTATTTGGGAGAGGAGGACACAAGCAGCCTGGAGCAGCAAGGCTGGGGTGCAGGACTTGTCCATCCCTTTCTAAAGGGCAGTGCTGCTGCCTGCCAGGCTCAGGTCAGGCGTTATCTGCGGGATGTTTCTGACTTCAGGAGAAGAGCAGAGTGATCGTTCTCTTGCCGTGTTTCCTTCTGCGCTGTCTGGCAGTGGTCACACCAAAACAACACGGGCTCCCCAGCCCAGAGCCCCCCCGTGAGCTGTCTGCAGCTGTAGCTTTCTGCTTCCTTCCTCTCACTCCCCTTGCCAGAACAGAGAGGGACACCCAAGCTGCTTCCCAAAGAGCACACCTACAGCACCACACAGCAAAGATGAGCAGGGACCCTGGGGAAACAGCCCATCCCCTCTACCCCAAGGATAACTTATGCCAACCCTCCCTCTTCTCCTTGGAGGAAGGCACAGGAGGCTTTGCCCTGCAAGGTGATGACAGCCTTTTAGATCTATGGCACTAAAAGCGGTCGAAAAGCAAATTAAAAAACACCGTTAAGAGACATGAACCAGACCAGCATCTCCTGTGTCCAGCCACAGGGTCAGTAGGCCAATGCAGGAAGAGGGATGCGGGGCCATGCCAGCAGCAGCAGGCAAGGAAGGGGCCAGAAGCCCCTCTGAAACTTGCTTCAGGCAACTTCACTTCAGTGAAGCCTGTTCAGGAGCCCAAATGCCTTCTTTTCTTCAGAGCTCAGCTGTGGCTCTGCACCACTGCACAGAGATCAGTCTCAACAAAATGCACTTTAAAAATAGATGGGCAAACCCCAGGGGCAGTTCCGCGGGCAGGGAAGGGGCCACTGTTCATCCCTCCTTGGCTTTACTGCAGCTGGCGTGCTCAGCGCTGCCGGGGATGTGTGCAGCCACCCCTTTGTGTCTCATTGCAGTCTGCCGGTGCCGAGGAGGCAGCAACACTGCACGGAGAAACAGGAAACAATTACCTGCAGTCACCACAGCCAGCCATGCCCTTCTCTGCAGGCAGAGCGTCAGCATCCACGCTGCCCTTCTGATCTGGAGCAGTCTCTGCCATCGTGAAACAGCAAGTTTTTGCATATAAGCAAAATACACCCTGGGATGAATTTCCTGCCATTTTCTCCCTCTTCTTCGTGGTTTACAGGAGGTGAAGCACATGCTGCACCCTGACACTCATGTGCTGCCTTCAGGATGCTCTCCCATGGCAGGAGTATGCCCAACTATCAGAGCCAGACAAGGGCAAACTAACAGGCTTTCTGTATTCCTGAAATCACAAAAGAACACATGCCCTCTGCCTGGAGTCCCGATTGGCTCCTCTTGAAAACCAGGGACACCAGAAAATGGAAGCGGTTCAGTTAAATGGCAGGGACAAAGGGAAATTTCCTGGTGTTCAAGCAGAAGGCTCACTAAGGGATTTTGCTTTTCAGCCAGAATTTCACCTGACTGCAGCCATCCTCCTGGCTACCCCTTTGACATGAATCTCGGTCGACATCTCACTCCTGTAATTGGATCATTATGTCAATTATGAAGGTGAGGGAAAATTTTTAAGCTTGTAGGTGCCAGTACAGCCTCCTGGAGCCAACCTCTCACCACATAGCCAAATCCTGTGGCTTGGGAAAGCCTTCTGCATCGAGGATGAAATTCACCCCTAGGAGAGACATGCCGGAACAAACCTATGTGCACGCACACGGTCCGTGGTTGGGCAAGAGCCAGGGCTGAGTTATCACCCACTCATCCCCCGCTGCCTGGTTTGGAGGTGCCTCCAGGTCCGTCTGAGCCCACTGAGTCTCAGGGCTGCAGCGGTGGGAAGCTGCTGTCTCTGTCCCTGAAACTCCACCATGTGTGGCTCTGCTGCATAAACTGCTGTGAAAGAGATGCACTTCTTTTTTGCCTTTTCCTCACAAGCAGACAAGCAAACCATTTGACCCTGTGAAAGCTGTGATGTGTGCCACATGCCCCAGTCCCTGTCCCTGCTGTGGAGCCCTGGGAGCAGCACTGCAGGGACCAGCAAGGGGAGAGAGTTGAGGGGGTGGCAGCAGCCCTTGGCATGGGGCACACACCCAGGGGGAACTGAATGCAGCTCAGGAGGGTTTTCCCCAGGCATTCCATGAACATTATATCAAGGTATAAGATAAAGTCATCTGACTCCAAAATCCAAAAGCTCAAAATCCCGCTAAGCAGTAGCCAAAACATGCTGAAGGGAGTAAAATTGTCTTCAGTCACCTCTGCTGCCTGCTGCAGGATGGTGCAGGATAACTGGGAGTACAGCCCAGCCAGGGACAGGGGGGAATCCAGCAGTGCCCCCACCTGTACCTTCCAAACTAAACACTGGATTTCCACTGCATGGGCTTGTAGTGAAGCCTAGGAGCACTTTGGGACAATTGTAAAGATGGTCTTTTTCATCCATCAGGAACTGCATTCTTGTTATGCCACCAGTGGCAAAGGGTGATGTGGCAGGGGCTGGACTGACAGAATGAATTGCAGCTCCAGGGACTGGGCTTTGCTGTGACAAAGGAGAAGAATGCCTTTGAACCGGCAAACTGAGCTGGGGCATGGGGATTCGAAGGTTTCTTTCAGTGCACCCAGCTCAACTGGCAAAGCAACGAGCTCAGCAGTCTGCAGCAAGAGCAGTGAAGTCGCTGCAGATAAGTGATCTCAGAAGGACAGGAAGGAATGTATTGATTTAGGGGCTTGGAGACCACTTTCATGCAAAGGATACACAGGAAAGCCAGGGCTGTTTAGCAGAAGCTGTACAATCTTTCAATCTTTTTTTTTTTTTTTTTTTTTTGAAGCTGAGGTATCTGGCAGAGGAAGAAATGGCCTGGACAGGAAACAAACTGCCTCCTACTTCTGTCTCATTACCCATGTATTTTTTTGGCAGAATCATCTGAATTGGAGACACTGTTAAATGTAACAGAGAAAATAAATTACCCTTTTCAGACTGACCTTTCTTACATTTACCTTAAAGTGGATTGCCTGCCTCACTCCAATCTAGAAGGCAAAAGCTTTTAAGTATGCAGGGGTCCTCACCACGTGCCACACAGAGCAATCATCATTCCAGGCACGGCCAGAGAGAGGCTTCCTCCTCCTCTTGCCCAGTGCATGCCCATCCTCTGTCCCAGCAGATTCTTCTCAGAGGGTGCTGCAGCTGTTCCTGCTCCTCTCATCCTCCCCAGGGCCCCTTCAAAGAGCAGGACTGCCTTTTCCAGAGTGACAATCAGTTTTGTACTTCTCCCTGGTTTTAAGCAAGAAGGTTTCTGGGAAAAATTATGAGTAAATAGCTTTCAGACCTAGCAGTCAGCCACATCATTTGATATCACTGCTCACACTGGGGCCATTTTTAATTGAAGTATCTCTGGGTTTTTTGTAATTATCAGGAAACCATTTGGAAATAGATACACACCAAACGAGGCTGGGGCTGCTGCATGTGTGAGAGGGCAAGTAATGCACCAGGCTATTGTTTGTAGCTCCAACAATGGTTCAGCATTTTGTTAATCCTGGGACCCTTGGATACTTCTGGCAGGGGCCTCAGGAGCTCTTTAGTCCAACCTGCTGCCCAGAGCAAGGTCAGCTTTGGGATCTGGCCAGGACACTCAGAGTCCCAATGCATCCTGTAAATTTCTGAGGACAAGGAAAAGGGCACCCTCCCTGGACAACCCACTCCAAGGCCTGGCCACCCTCACGCTGGACATTCACTTCTGTGGCAAAAGGGTATTTTCAGCCTGACTGCCCCTAGCCAGGCAGTCCCTGTCATTGCAAATGGACAAGGTTTTGCATTTGCCCCTACTGAGTTTCCTGATGTTCCTGCTGACCTATTCCTCCAGGCTGCCTAGATCTCTCAGAATGGCAGCAAAATCATAGAATCATAGAACCATTAAGGTTGGAAAAGACCTCCAAGAGCATCAAGCCCAGCCTGTGACCAAATACCACCATGTGAGCTAAACCATAATACCAAGGGTCATGTCCATCCTTTTACTGAACACCTCCAGAGATGGTGACTCCACCACTTCTCTGGGCAGTCTGTTCCAATGCTTGACAATCCTTTCAATGAAAAATTGCTTCCTGGTGTCCAAACTGAACTTCTCCTGCTGCATTTTGAGGCTATTTCTTCTCATCCTGTCACTTGTTACCTGGGAGAAGAGGCCAACCCCCACCTGGCTACACCCTCCTGTCAGGGAGTTGTGGAGAGAGATAAGGTCACCCTTGAGCCTCCTCTTCTCCAGGATAAACAACCCCAGCTCCCTCAGCCACTCCTCATACAACTCACTCTCTAGAACATTTCTCAACTCTGCTGCCCTTCTCTGGACTCACTCCAGCACCTCAATGTCCTTCTTTTAATGAGGGGCCCAAAACTGGGCACAGGATTCGAGGTGTGGCCTCACCAGTGCCAAGTACAGGCGGATGGTCACTGTCCTGGTCCTGCTGGCCACACTATAATGACAGATCACCTCACTTCAGTGTCACCTGCAGACTTGACTCTGTTGCCTTCTCCAGGTAATTGGTTACCAATGTTTAACAGGACAGGTCCCACAATGGCCCCTGGTACCCCACTTACTGGGCTGTGGGTAGAGCACAACCTATTAACTTCTGATCATCCAGGCAGGTTTTTGCTTTTACTCTTCAACACAGCAGAGAATGTGAAGAGGATGGTATATTTGAAAAGCTGGTATCTGCTGGCACTAGTAATTTCTCCTCTCTTCACAAATTTTGTCCTCTTCTCAGTAATTATTTAGAAGTGCGCTAACAATAGTCTTTGTGAGATCAGTAGCTTGCTTTTGAAGAGAGTGGACGTGACAAAGCTTTAGAAGGAATAAAACAGAACCTGTGAAGTGGTGCTATAATCATCTGGACTGATAAAAGTGTCCTCAGGTCCCATCCATGGCTGCATCTACACCATGGGCAGAGCAAAACAAGCCACCAAGAGAAAGACTGCTCTCTCCTTCTAGGCCCTTGAAGAAGGTCCTCAAAGGAAAACTGTGGAAGACTGATCCAGCCTGCTGACTTACTCAGATATCCAGGGGGATGTTCCTCCCAGAGGGACTTAACTCTGATATTGAAAAGGACAGGGATATCCTGCCTTCAGAAAAGGAACAAAGTCTTTTGCTGGGAAACTTCCATCAGCGCTCTCACCATATTTGGTACACGAGCCAAATGCAAAAAAGTAGTAACTGGAGTCAACAGAAAACTTTCCACGAGCTACTATGGGAACAAGACAGGGCCCCATCGTTCAGTACCTTTTTCTTTTTGCTACTCCTCTCTATTGGCAGTCCTTGGAGACCAGCCAAGTCTGCTTCCTGTGCTCCTCATTTTTCAGCATACACCTAAAAATCAATAGCCTTGCACGGGCTGCTTCTGTTAGTGCATTATCATTTCCTGCAACAAGGATAGCTTGACAAAATGAAGTCTCAGCTAATTAAAGATTATAAAACAGTTGTGTTGACAACTGGGTCTCCAGCACTCTGTAGGCCATTTCAAACAATTTCTTCTGGAGGAGACTTGAAAAGTTCTTGGCTCCTTCATGAGTCCTTCTGCAGTTTCTGCTCCTGTGTGGTGCTCAGGTAGGACTCTGTCCCCTGTCCATTAGGAATTGCTTTGATTTTAAGGATGTGAGTGTCATCCAGGTTCAATGGGCTGTGAGCCCTTTTCATCACTGTTGTTGACACAAAGGCACAGAAGGCTCCATCCACATGCAAATTTCCCATCTGTTAATGCTGAAACCTCCCTCCTGGCACGTGCAGTCCTTCATGTAAATGCGAGTCAGCCTTTCTGATTTCCAAAATGTTTTCAGCAGAACAGGTGCCTGCGGAGAGAACAACAGGCAATTGCCAAACGGCTCCCAACGGTTGACCAAGGCAGCCCAGCCACAACCTGGAGCCTTGGAAGGGAAGAAAACTGTGCAACAATTTTCAGTTTGCTGATAAATCCCAGGGTAGTCTGGGCAGAGGAAGACAGCAAAATCTATCTGGCAGCCATAGCTCTCAAACAGTCCAACAGGCCAGTTAGGCTTGACAGATTTAATAGAGCAGTTTGCACAGCGGCGTTGTGTAACACACGAGCTTCAAGTATTCGTATGAGGTGGATCCTCAGGTTTTCAGACAGATGCAAAAAAGCACTGAGGGACCAACACAGGAGTGAAGCTAAATTGGGCAAAGTCAGTACAAGCGCCTTTCCTGTCTGCCCTCTCCCTAACAGGGATGTTATGTCAGCTTAGTGTTGTATTCTCATGCTCACAGAAAAATCTCTCTTCCCTCCTTCTCAACACATGGTGAATGCAATCCTGGAGCTTGGCATAAGTCAAATGCAAAAAGTCCAAAAGAGAGGATGCGCTGGAAGAGGAATGTAAGAGCCTGGCTGTGAAACAGCTGCTGGTGAGAGCAGACAGCCCTCTGGTTTGGTCCCCAGCATGCCAATATGTTAATTTACATCAGCCCAAACTCAGTCATCACGTGATGCACGTGCACATCAGCCCACCTTCCCATCTGTAGTCTAAAGTCTTTCATACATGGTCTCAGAGTACAGCAGCAGCCTTATTTCCTCCTTCCCTGTGTGATGCGCGTGATGCAGCTCTCGGCTGTTTTTGCTGAACCTTCCCTGTGATTGCTTAGTAATGACTGCACTAGCAGAGCAGCTATTGCTCTGCACACAACTGCATCATAAAGATGCCTACCTCATAGGAGGAAAGGAGATTGATTCCTGCTGCTGCAGCATGGCCAACCAAATCCTGTAATTGCCAAATTAAAAAAAAAAAAAAGGAGTATATAAGTATACAGACCACTGGTACAAGATCTATGCAGTGCCACAAAATGGGAGAATTATTATAGAGTTTTCCTAAAGAAGTTCAGAGACCTGCCCATTCACAGTTTCTTGATAGCACCTGAAAACCTGGCAGCCTCATCCGAGGTATGATTGAGAGCCAGAGGTGGTGACCCCTGCCTCTGCCCCTGCTTGGGCCAGCAGTCCCAAAAGGGAGCAGTGATGGAGTAGCGATAAGAAGGAAATACTTCTTCTCACCACAGCAGGACTGATGGTCCAGCGTTGCCAAGATGTCACACCACACATAAAGGTGATTTTTCATGTGGATAAGTGAATTCAGTGCTCAAAAGAAGTGTAAAGAAGGAATATCACCCAGGAAAAGAAGAAATTTTTGCTGAATCAGATTCCAGCACTGTGGCTGGATTTTCAGTCTGGAAATGAATAATGGCATCTATTACAAGCTTCTGCATTTTTAGTGCATCATATACAATCTTTTTTTTTCTGGCTTTCAGTAGAAAAATACTGTTTTCATTACAAAACTAGGACCAAAAGTCAAGCTACTTTTACAATACTGTAACGGTGATTAAAAGGGCCTGCTCTTGTAATGATCATTTGGTGAGACCTTATTTTCACCCTTAGGAAAATATCAGTAAGCACAAATACCCTGATGCAGGAATGGCAGCAGGTACAGGGGGGAAGGTCCTGATCTGCAGGCATTGTGAGTCCCTTGTCAGGATCTGACATGAACGTCAGTTGAAAGGCCACAGCCTCAGCTCCCCTCACCAGTCACTTCTGTGCTTCCTTACAAAACCAGATCATCTCCCTTGGAGCATTTCTTAACACAAAACTCTTTTCACCAGTACTTCTATAAAGAAACAAGCTCGAGAACTGCATCTCTAACGGGCTATCAGATGTCGAAATTCAGCACCTGTATCCAGGGATCGATATAGCCTCAATATGACAGTCTGCAAAATCCCAAAGTGCTGGAAGCAGCATTATTTACAAGCAGCCTTTCATTGCTGATGCCGAGACACTGCAGTAGCCTGCTTGCTTCCCCAGCTGAATGGCACTCAGCCTTTTTCCTCCTCTTCCAGTACTGTGCTGCCTTTCACCTTGGAAACCGGCATCTCTGACAGCAATGCTGCTTCAGGGGAGTTGAACGTATGATGTCTTTCTCGTTCCACAAATACTTCATTTCAGCTTTGCCTCACAACCCTTTTGATTTACTTGGCCTGACAGTGCAATTAGGGATGCCCACAACCCTAATTTAAACCTCTTTATGCAGGTGAGCAGGGCTGAGGCAGCTCCACCACGCAGCTGCTGAGCCCCTGCTCCCTCCTCCCACACCGGTGCCAGTGGGACTGGGACTGCTCCAGACTCTGGCCCCACACAGGACCAGGAGCTCTGGAGGGCTATCAAGTTCCATTGTCTTCTCACTCAGCAGATAATAAGCTTTAGTCTGGGATTTTGCAAGTCCCATTGGCTATCTTCAAAGAAACATCTGGCGAGTCAGGGAGTATTCATCCCAGCAGGTAGGGACTGAACCACTCACATTTAAATACCTCTCAGTGTCTGAAAAGGTGAGTTGTTGAATGCCAATTTTGTCATGCTCTCAGAAGCTTCATTATCTTCAGGCTCTCACGTTTGCCCTAACCCACCAACACAAAAAATGTCTTCTGTCTCTATTTCTCATTTTTATCCTGAGAAAGGAGAGGTGTCTTTCCAGGTTTTGGAATTAGCCTGCAGGGACCAGAGGAACCAGTCAGGTTCTCCCTGGCAGCAGCGATGTTTCACTCTGAGAAGGATGCTAGGAATCTCCGTGTTTGCTATCTGTGGCCAACTCTTCCCTCTTGGAGCTCAGAGGAATACCTACATCTGTCCTCCAGGCAGCTGTTTCCAGCAGAACTGCTACCAGAGCTGACTAACTTCTGCAGACTGGTTCCCCTTTCCAGGAAACAGGACAAAAGTTCTTTACTAAATCAAAGGGAAGCTGAGTTATAGGTTTAGATACCACAACACCAACCCAACATTCTTAAGACCAGGCTCCCTCAAGCAGCCCGTGAACTTGTGCATGCAAGCCTTGCCTCAGACAGATCCTGCCACCCATGCACAACCCTGCATCATTGATAACACAGCCCTCCTCAAAGGCAGGGTGGGCGGTTGGCACTTACACAGGCAACAAGTCACCACACCTTCTGCCTTAATTTCCAGAGGTAACAAGAGGCTTCTTAGTGCCTGGCTGCAGTCTCCAGGGCTTAACCATTAACTTTCAGAAAAAGAACAGCCAGGTATACATACAGTATCTAACACAAACAAAAGTCTCCTCAGTCTTTTAACCACCAAGCAGAAGAAACTGTGTCTTTGAAGATGAAACCCCCACATCCATGAAGCCCAGGGGGAGGCAGCAGCTGCTGGGCCAGTGGGGAAAAAGAAAGCAACAGGCCTAGACCTTGTACCCTGCAAGACCTTCTGGAAGCCCAGGTCTCCCCATCCCGCTGGTGGCAGCACACCTCCAGGGAGCTCATGGGAGCATTTGATTCCTAACCTGGAATCCTGACCTGAATTCCTGGCTCAGGCGTGGGTGCTGGATTTGGGAACAAGAGGGGGCAGCAAGGCTGCTTCCTGGGAGTCAGGTTGAGCCATGCAGCCCCGTGGTAATCAAGGTCACTTCTCGAAGGGGGCTGGAAGCACAGAGGAGCAGTTGTACATCCACGGGGAGCTGGCAGAAGTGATCTGCACTGACTGCACCTCCCCAGCGGCTCTCCAAAGACAGGGCTGCCTCAGGCTATCCCAGCCCTGCAGTTACATCCCAGCCTCCCAGCCGTGAGCTCAGGATTATTCTGATCATCACAGACCTTGAGATGGTAAAATGCACTGGCAGCTGAGCAGCCCCCAGGCAAGTCCCTCCCAGGGCAGCTCGGGGTGCTGAAGCCAAGGCCTGTGATCCCTGCTTTAGTCCACTGTGACAGGGAGTTCCAGCAGCAGAGAAGAGGAACGGGGCCAGGTCCCAAACCACCCCCCCAAGCTCTCTTTCCCTGCCTGTTCCCCATGGTGCCCAGGGTAGCCAGCACAGCACTCACCTCTGCAGCAGGGGCAGAGCTTAGGGTGCTCTTGACCCACATCTGCTGTCATGATTAGACCTGGAAAAGCACCCCAGGGGTTACAGCCTCCCTGCTGCAGCAGGGCCGGTAGCTCTCACTAGTTTGATCACCAGTGAGGTTCTTTGATGCAACACAGTCTTACCCAAAGGAAAGAAGCAGATGCAACTGGAGCTGGGGTCTGTGCTTTGCTTGGAAGCTCAAAGCATTTTTCTCTCCTTTAGGCAGTTCAGACTACCCATCAACCAGAGCCCTGGAGGAGTGCTGTCGGCAGGCCAGAGGAGATGGCTGCAGAGGAATGCTGCATCCACACTGGCAATGTTTTGGTTCAATCCTTACTGTGGACTCAGCTGAGTGGGGCAGGTGGTGATCCCTGTCCTCTGCAGCCACAAGCACCAGGCTGGGAGAAAATCAGAATGATGTGATGCTCAAAGACCTTGGTGATGAAGCCAGAGACAGGTATTGCTCAGAGGACAAGAAAAAATAAACCCTGAGGCAGCCTTCATATCTGTTTGTTGAGAGCAGACCCTTCCTTGGGATGCGGACAGTCAAGGTGACAGGAACCAAAAGAACTGGCTGGCATCGCTTAATTAGTGCAAGAGTGCAAGAGAAACTCTTGCCTATTTGCTTTCCAGGGTACCCATCAAATTCACTGAAACATAGCTCAGCTGGTACAGTCCCATTGATTTGGTGGAATTCCCTAGTCTGGACACCTGCTGACTTGCCACACTGACATTTCATCCCACTCAAGACCTTTGTGCTATTCTTCTCACATGGTGGTACAGTTGTGGTGATGACTTTTCACCTGGTGAGCCTGCAGGGCACCCTGGAGCTCCTTGCCAGCTCCACTGCCAGCTCCGGGGATTAACGAGCCTTGTTTAGGGACATGTGAGCTGCACAAATTAAAGAACTGAAATCCAATCTTTCTTTAATTTAGCCAGCACAGGTAACAGACCAAGGTAAGACATATACCAGTATGTATTTACCTCATTCTGGAAGTCCAGTATCATCCATCCAATACAGAGTTGGTTTCCAGTATAATGGATTTTTTTATAACATTAATTTTCCAATTTAACCTCTACAGGCAGTTCCACTCTTGTTATTCTGCTCCCCAATGACTGCTGCAAGCTCTTATTCCCCTTTTTTTGCCAGACAGCAGCTAAAAGTCCATGAAGTGACAATTTGTCACCCCCTTCCGTGTCTCAGTCACAACCTGAGCTACTTCACCCTGCCAATCACTTGCTGACTGTGGGCAGTGGTCACCTCTTTCCCACAGTTACTCTTTCTTGCATGGATAGCTGTTGGTCAGTTTATTTTGACCAGACATTTAATGGTTGATCCTATGGCAGGCATCTAAAACTTCTCCTGTTGTTTCTTCTTGATTTTCAGTTCAAGAAATAGATGAAAGTAAAAATGGAAAATTGTTGTTTCATCCCGCTACCTTGCCTCTATCAAAACAAAATAGTAGTTGAAGAGCATTTTCTGTTAGAAGAGTCAAAACATTTATTACCTATAAATTCAGCATCCTTGGAATTGATAAAAGCAAGGTGCTTGCATCTGGCACCACTCAGGAGCCGGCAGCTTCTGCCCTAAGGAACTGTAGTTCACATTCTCCACCAGCTAAAACACAGTAAATTATTCCCTCAACCCTGCTCCAGGAAAGCACAAACATCACCTTGACTGACTAAAATTTCTTCTTGAGAAGCAGGAGGTTTGCAGAGATAAACTCCTGCTGGAGTACACGATATGCTGGCCCTAGGGCTCACATTATGCACTTGCTTGTACATAATGGAGGTGGTAACATGCCAGAAGTATTTTTCCCCTAAAGGTTGGGCTCTTCACTGAAAGGTAACATAATGTCTGAAGGACAAAATTACTACCTTGTTGGGAAAGAGCTTGGCACCACTAATGTTGCTAATTCTGGAAATTCTATCAATTTTCATCGATACAATAATCCATTTTACTTTTATATCTAGTTCAGCTGTTCTCCTCAAATTACTTCTGGTGGCAGTGAGTGCCATTCATTTAATGAAAAAATGTTTCTATCAAATCTGAATTTGCCACCTCTGCTTTACAGACAAATGTAAAAACTGGGCATATAAAGCTACAAGACAAAAATAGAAGTTCTCCATCCATTTTCTCTGTGTTAATCATCACTGTAGCTATTTTAACCTCTCATTCTCTTCAATCTCTCTATAATATTTCTGCTGTCTCGCTATTTTTGTTAGCATTTTCAAAATCCTAAAGAACTTGCAATACGAAGTATATGCCCAGGATGCCCAGAACTCAGACTTGGATCCAGGTAATTTCAAAAGTAAGAGTTATAAGAATACTTTGCTTTCTCTACCTATGCTGTCTTCACATTCCAAAGTGCAAATTCATTTGTCACTGTGATCTACTCCATGAGCTTGATAAGGTATCACTACAGTCTCATTTTTTTTGTGAGCTTGACTTTCATAACCTTCCTTATTTTCTATTTCACTGGCCATTCCTTTTCCAGATTAATTAAAAAATCCAAACCCAAACCCTTATCAATAAATAAATAAATAAAAAAAAGCCCAGCAGAGGTCAATAATAAACTATTGGAAAAACCCAGTGCGTAACAAGGGTTTTGTAATTGTACAGTCCAGTGTAATAAATTGATAAGCAAATTAGCTCTCACATTTTAAACCTCTTCACAGGTATGTACACGTGGCACAGAAGGACAAATATGACTTTATTAGCCTGCTTTATGAGGATTGTTAACAGCTTATTATCACAAAGCATATTTTATCATCAGCCTCTTGTGTAATACCAAACTTTTATTGTGCTCTGAAAATAATCTTGAAACCCAAAAGCTACAGTCAAGACAGGGTATCTAGGAAGAACCTCAGTACTTCAGCAGAAATAAAGGGAGTAGGAACTCACCTTTAAGAGTCTTAAAAGATCTTGGCATTTCCTCTGATTTAGGCACAGAATTCCCCCTGGTTTCAATAGTGTAACTGCTGTTAATTGTGTAAATGCCAATTTACACAAGACATATAACTCAAAATCTGCTTAAGCTTACCCACTTAATCAACGTGAAGTTAGCAAGAGAGTTTTAGATGGAGAAGTACATCCATCCCTCTATTTGCTTCTTGAAGCAAGATTTGTGTAAGAAATCTTATCGGAGCACACACAGAACTACAAAATACACAAGCTTTACTTCCCTGGAAAGCAGCAGCAGCAGCAACTCCTGATTTTTGGCTAGCCCAGAAACACCTGCCTGCCTTCTTACCTGTGAGAGAGGAAGTTTTTACAAAGTGCTTGTATGTTTATCTTCTAAATTAAATGATTGTTCCTTCTGTTGCAAAAGCAGTGCACTAAGGAATGGTATCCAGAAACTGCAGAGATCAGCATTGAATTAATCTTGATGTAGCACCTTAGCAAAACTAACATTAGTGGCCACACTTTCTTCAGCAGCTGAGCTAATCCCATAACTGTTTCCACAGTCAAATTTTTGCTATCCTTTAAGAGATCAGAAGTTATAGAGTACTTTCATTGCTACCATATATTACAGAATCACAGAATGGGTCAGGCTGGAAGGGACCACAGGGGGTCATCTGGTCAAACCTCCCTGCTCAAGCAGGGCCATCGCAGGGCCCACGGCACAGGATTGCATCCTGACAGTTCTTGAGTATCTCCAGTGAGGGAGACTCCACACCCTCTCTGGCAGCCTGTTCCAGTGTGTGGTCACTGCACAGTAGAGAAGCTCTTCCTCATGTTCAGCTGGAACTTGCTGTGCATCAGTTTCTGCCCCTTGCCTTCTGTCCTATTTCTCAGCACTGCTGAGCAGAGCCTGGATCCATCCTCTAACACCTCCCTCTGGACACTTACAGACACTGATGAGGTCCCCTCTCAGTCATTTCTTCTCGAGGCTGAACAGGCTCAGCTCCCTCAGCCTTTTCTCATAAGAGAGATGATCCAGTCCCAATCCCCCAATCATCCTTGTTCTCCATTGGACCCACTCCAGAAGCTCCATGTCTCTTTTGTCCTGAGGAGCCCAGAATGGACACAGCAGATGTGGTCTCACACAGAGTGGCAGGACAGAGTAGAGGAGCAGGATCACCTCCTTCGACCTGCTGGCAATGCTCTTCCATCCTAATCCACCCCAGGACACCACTGGCCTTCTCGGCCACAAGGGCACTGCTGGTTCAGGGACAGCTTGTTCTCCACCAGGACCCCCAGGCCCTTCTCCACAAAGCTCCTTCCCTCAGCCTGTGCTGGTGCGTGGGGAAGAACCCTGCCTTTGCCTTTGCTGAATTTCAGACAGTTCCTCTCTGCCCATCTCTCTGCCCATCTCTCCACCCTGTCGAGGTCCTTCTGAAGGGCTGTGCAGCACTCTGAGGTATTAGCCACAACATTATTCCTCACATCTGTGATTATTAATTTATTATTGATAACACACACACAATGGTACAGGAGACAGATGCAGTCCCTTCATGGTATTTCAGAATAAGAAGGGCTCCAGATCATCGTCTCCTTCCCTTCCTTCATGATATGTATTAACTCATCCATAAGGAAAAGATCATTTCTATCTAGCAGTGAAAATCCAATGTCAAACTCTTCGGTGTATTATCAGACCATCCAACAGCCTGACCCTGCAAAGACTTAGCTTTAACCTTTTTGGGCTGTTAGTATCCACTTGACTCCAAAGTAGAAGAGAAGCATGTGTGAGCTTTAGTAAGGCTGGGAAATGTAGGATTAAGAACTACTGCTTTTGTTTTGGCAAATACACAAACCACAATACAAAGCACACAAGGAAAAAAAGCACACATCTTTTAGCAATCCCCCTGCCCCAGTTTTCCACCCGCCTCACACCACAACAGAAATGCTCTTCTAAGGGTAGAACTTTTGATAATTGGTGGGAAAATTCAGGCAAACTGTTCTATCCACTTTCTGCAGGAGTCATTTTGGCATGCTTTAAATGCCAGGCAGTATTTAAGGATTTGCTTGGACATGTGCATATATGCATCTTATTCATCTTAACAAAAGGGAACTCCACATACTTTGCTACAGAATCTCACCAAATATTTTAACTAGAAGCTACTGGATTTTCATGTATTTATTCTGTATTAAGCATCTGGCTACTTTTTCAAACCAGGATTACATCTCATGCATTTGTTTTTCAAAATCAATGCACTTGAAAGACTTCTTTAACCGAGTATGTCCTGTCTCAGATAATTTCTTTTTCTTGTGCTGTCATAGCCATTTCCCATCTAAGTGTGTGTTACTTGGGTGGTCAGCATTTTGGAAAAGGGAAGTCTATCACACTTTTTACTTTTTTAAGAAGAAGGTTTGTGTCCCTAGTTTCTTATTTAGCAACCACACTGCAGAGTAGAAGGAAATGCCCCCTCCCAAGATTCATTTTGGTAATGAGCACATAATGGTGTCATCTTAGCTCCCAGCGCCTTAAGGGGTATGTGCATGCTCTTTGCTATCACTAAATGAAGACTTCAAAAACTCACAGTACAAGCACACAGCTCCAGTGAGGCACACAAGGGTGTGACACAGCTGCACATTTGCAACTGCTCATGCTCACATTCCTCTTCAACAGCAAAAAGACTTCCAGGCCACTTATGAAGTGAATGGAAAACAAAAATTGAAGCGATAAATCCCGTCAGCATTTTTCAACAGGCTTTGTGTCCCTTCCTTTTTTAAAAAATAGATAAAATGGAGTCCTTACTTAATTTCCAGATGAAGAAGTACTATTAAAAGCAGTTAGACCCAATTACAACCCTTGAAACACCACTGAAATGCACTACAATATTCTTTTATTTAGTTTACAGAAGAGTCTATCAGTACAGGTTGCAGAAAGAAAATGTTTAGTGCTATTTACAATTTGTTTTAAAACTCTGCTCTATACAAATTTAATTCTGATCAGTATGAACAATATTTTTGTAAATCTACTGCATATAAAGCATTTCATCAAAGCAGTAACAATGAATAAAATAACCTGTTTACATTTGAATGATGCCAATCATTCAGAAAAACGATTACACAGAACATCTGTAAGAGTTGTGGACACTTAAGTACAGAACACAATGTCAACCTGTGACTCAGTTTTTTAAAGGCTAAAGCTATTTATATGGAATATTGTTCTATTATACTACACGCCAATCTATATTTAACTTCTATAGTTATGTATTTTATAAGATTTTTATTAAATATATTCTACACGTATTTGTAATTTCACCCAGGAAGAATTCCTCCCCAGTGAAAAAATATAAAATCTTTTATATTTTTTAATTTCTATTTATTTTTATTTTTTACAGGTTTAGATGAAACTAGCTCATGCTTTAGTGCTGTGCAAATTTCTTTAGCATATCAACATTTAAATTATTGATATGAAATAAAAGAATGGCATCCTTTTCAATTACGTACGCCTTCAAAAATCAGCTTCTGATTTTAATACCATTGCAAGCACTAATACCAAATGCAGATTACGTAAAGAAACAAAACTAGTACTATGGCAGAAGTTTTTCTTTTTAATTTTTTTAATTTTAATAATTCTTCTGAAATCTCTAATGAGTAAGCATGACACTGGAGTCTAAGGTACAGATGAGAAAAATGACTGAAAAACATCAATTGCCAATATTCAAATACATAAAATTGATTAGTAAATGATGTTTGCTAACATTTATGCACAATAATAAAAGCCTATGAACTACAGGAAACTACCCCTCCCATATTAAGGCTAGGAAATGCACTCTCTGCACTTGTTTGTGCTGTCTGAAGAAGCACTCAACTAACACATGAGATCGGAGTGCACACAGTAACAAAAAAATCAGTTTCATCAGCCCTCTACAGAGTGCTTTTAAATTACAGGCACATAGTATTTTTTCTTTGCTGCAGTGAAAATATATATAGTTAGACTTGGTTTAGTTAGTATTCTGTGCCAGTTTGGCCACTAAGGTTGACTTAGGTAGAATTGACTTAACAGTTTTTCCTTTGATTTGGCCATAAGTGAGATTTGTTTTAATTATTAATATACTATTTTCCAGTGTTGCTTTATACATTGTGGGTTATTACTAGATGTCTCAAATATTGTTAGAGATTGTTGATGAGAAATATACTGTCAACCATATTTAGTGCAAATTGCATCTAGAAAGCTTGACTGGTTAGATCCGGTTAATGCAGATTTTTGTGGTAGCAAAAGGATTCCTGCTATGGAAAAGAACACAAACCTTTCTGGAGATTGAATTCTTTCAAAAAGTGATGTACTGTAAGATTATTCAACAAACAAAAAGGAGGAATTGAAAAAAATAAACAATTAAAATGTTCATATATGTTTCACTTTTTTTTTTTAAAAAAAAGACTAATGAGACAGTGTTCGTATATTATTTCAGTTCCATGGATTTACAGACAGGCTCTTCCTACAGGTGTTTGAAGCAAGGTAGGGCCTCTTCTATTCCAGCAGCATGAAAGACAAAGACTATATTACATCACACTTAGCAGGTAAAGCTAACAGGGTTTACAGGATTACACAGCAATTGCTTTCTCCAGTTTTTTCACGGTTCCTTTGACCTGCAGAGAAAAAGAAAGTTTTACTTACATGCAATTTCTAAAGCAATGAGGCTGTTCTGTGTGAGAGTATGCTTAATACAAGTCTATTCTTTATTATTTTCAGTTTACAAATTATTTATTGTTATACACATGCATCCATAACTGAAAAATAAATCAGGACTAGTTTTTCACAATAAAAACAAGAGCTTTTAAGGTCTGAGTAAGTTTCTGCACTATATAAAAATGCTAAACCAGAAAGTTCATTTCTTAGTTTTTTATAAACATGTACAAAAGCATTCCATTACCTTCTTCACAAAACAGCACAAGGACTTGACTTTTCTCTATTATGAAATAGTCAAAAAGCCTGTAAGAGACCTGACCACTTTGTCATGTACTCAAGAAAAATTCCTCTAGTGCACAGCCTACCTTGAGAGTTTGGTTCTGGCAGTGTCTCTCTAGCCACCAAATGCATCACTGTTGTTTTGCCAAAAGGAAGTTTTAATGCTGTAAAAGGAGAAAAAGAGAATTATTAACACATTACATCAACCTTTTTTTCTCGAAAATACCCAGTTGAAACTAAATATAATTGGATTAGCACCTGTTCAGAAGTTCATACTATTAGGTTTGAACTGCTTACTGGTTGAAGTTTGGCAAATGAGGGACTTGGGGCATGACAATAAGCACTTAAAACACTGCATTCTTAGAGACATGATACTCCTGTTAGTAAATTTAGCCTTCCTCTTTTGAATAAAAAGTGAAGTGGGCATTGATGCCAAGATTCAGGTGTTAAGCACTCTTTTAAGGATGCAAAAAAGTTGCTAATTCAGCCACCAAATTGTTATTCCTGAGATATCAAAACACTGAGCCTCTACTGCAAAACAGATTTTCCTAAAACATATTTTGATCCATGACACAGACAATACAAAATGTCTACATCTTGCCTTTTAATACTAATCTGTAACATCAGCTGCATGTGAAAAATATCAAATTTAAAGCTTTTAAAATTAGATACAGTAGTTCTCACAATGCTGCCTTTGTGAGCTTTAGCAAAACAAAATTTTAAAAAATGGTGCTTTTCACAATTCATTCTGTTTGTGTCTAAAACAAAAATGATAATTTTTACATTCCAATTTAAGTATACAAATACATTGTATACTTAGAGTATCTTCCTAGATTGTTTTTCTGAGAAATTCAAGGCAAAGATTGTGTAAGTTTTTTCCTTTCCACCTTACAGGAGAAAAAAGAATCAGTGATAAATTTAACACAAACTTAATCCTTAATACACTAATAATTCTGATTTGAGTAGACTTTGTCCTATCAAACACAAGTTACAGCTTTTGTTTTCACATACATGGAAATGGCATTTTAAATGAATAAATGAATAATGAATGGCCAACAAACCTGAAGGCAACTGAAGTGAAAAAATGCCTCTCTGTTTTAATCACTACAGCATAAAGATTCATTAATAAAAAGCCTCACTACAACACCGTTATTGAATCATGTTCATTGACTATGTATTTATTTCAAAAAAATGCAAATTATGATTAAATCACAGGTTCAAACACAGGTGTAAGCATACAAAGTGATACAGAGCTCCACAAGATTCTTTGAAGCAGCTGTACCTTTGGGAAAAGCCATCTCTATGGAAAGGCAAATCTGTAAGTTTCTTAGTTTACTTGAAGCACTGCCTGTGCCTGCAACTAGAGGCTACTGATAGCTTAAAGTCTGACAAAGATGATGTATTTTGGGTTCTTGATAACATGATACAACTGAAACTTCTAACAGACTGTTAATATGCCCTTTGCAAACTCCACGGAAAAGAACTGTCTTCATAACATAAACTCTTGAATTACAAAATAATCACATTAGGAACATCTTTCATAATGAATGACACATTTCAGGAGACTTGATTAGTGAGTTGTGGAGATTAACTCTTTACAATAATCAAGTAGAACTATGCTAATATTTATATCAACTAATTTCAGCTAGTAGTTTGCATAGTTTACACAAGTTCTTGCTAGAAATTTCCAGCTTCTTGCTTGGAGCACCATGACAGCATCTGAGCAGCCTAACCTATGTTCAGTAATCCTTTCTTGCTCTTCCCTTTGTGCTTTCACCCCTTTCTCTCACTTAAACCAAAATTGTATTTAATTCCTTTCCCAACTGTTCAATTCCATTGTTGTTCTGTATTTTCGATTGTCAGAACTTATTTTTCACCCTCTTTTGGAATGTGGATGGCACATGGTGGGTTGACTTCCCTTCCACAATAAATAAGGAAGCAAATGTTGCTGATTACCGTTATCTACCAAGAAATGGAGAACTGTTGATTATGTATTACTTCCCTAATTAATATTATTTGAAATGCAAACTGCAGAACAAATATTTAGCTAAAAGATTAAATTTCCTGTTGGAAGCTGAACAACAGACTCTGCCTTGCTAACCAACTCCCCAGCCCTTTGCACAGGCAGGACACAAAAACCAGTGTGGCTCAAGCACTGCAGGCAAGAGCGGTGCAGCTTTACAGAGGGGTCTGTTCTACACTGCTCCCAGTGCCATTAGCTCTGCTGTTCTTGTAGTGGCAGGCCATTCACAGACGGCAACAAAAGGGATGGTTTCTTGAAAATAAAATTTTTCACTCAAAAACACTTTTTCCTATCAATTTCTCATTTTTGAGGCATCTTAGTTTACAGGAGTCTCAAATTCAGAAGCCACTACACAGACATGTAAGGTAAAAGTGAACAAAAATGGACTCCAGTTACAAAAGAAAACATCAAACTGTTTCCTTGGAAACTTTTGTTTCACTGGATGATAAACTGATTTTCAGTAGCTTCAAATTCCAGTCAGTATTTCCTAATCACTTAAAGCAAATATAACACTAAGTGCCATAACTCAGTCAAAGAGAACTGTAGCTAGAAAAGCTTAATGAAAGTGTATTATAGTAGTATAAGAAACTAAATATTGTCTTTAGCAAGAAATTTCCTCCCCACCTCCAACTGCCTTTTAAACATAACTAGTTCAGTTAAGGTTACCGCTAATGAATACCACAAACTGAAGTAAGAGTCTTTTCAGGCTGTTTCATGAATTCCTGTTTCCCTTTCAGCTGTGTAATCTTACTCCTGATAACTTCATTAGTACTGAAGTTAAGCCAATGTTTTAGGGATTCTTTTTCTTAAAACAATACAGCAACAAAAATATTTTTGAAAAACACTAATATACATGTAAGATCCTTGGGGTAAAAATATGATGATTAAATCGCAACGCATGAATGATTAAGAATGAACTAAAATGCCCTGAACTCAAGTAAATGTTCAAAATTCATAGACCTAAGTTAATGCAAGAGTCAGCAGCACGCAGCTATTATTTTTCAGCTTAACTCATTAAATAATATATTAAATATATTAAACAAATATTCAACATTTTTTCAGATTTAGACAAATGTCACTACAGGGAAAAAATGCCGTTGGTAAAAAGCAACACTCAGGTGAATGGCAAAGTAAATCCCATTTAGCTATCCTTGCCTGGAAATGTAGGGTAAGACTAGCATCTTTAATTGCAGAGATGATCCAAGACTTAACATTTGTCTTTCAACTCTACTCCAACTGCTACTAGTTGCACTCACTGTCACCTGGTAAAAATACAAATTAAAGAGTGAATAAAAATTTCAGAGTTCTTCCAGCTAAGCTGACAATGATCTTGTTTGTATATATAGAAGCATTAAAAATTTATATGTGGAGAGTAAATCTATTCTATAAGTACATCACTAGGCAACACTGGGAATGTTAGAAAGTGAAACAATAGCTCTATCATCCCAGTCAGTTCTTCACGGAACATCACCATAAGCAGTCCAGAAATATTATTTTCAGATTCCTCTTAACATCAAAAACATTTCATTGGTGATTTTGTATTATATTATATTTGTATTATATTATATTTCTGTTCTGCATTCAGGTACCAAACCATGAATACTTTGAACATACAAAGTAGAAGCGTTAATTTGTTTTTAAAGTGGCACAGAATGGTGAGTCTCATATTGTGTAGTCATTGATACAGCTGACATTCCCATTGGCAAATGCTGCCTACAAAAGGAAAGATGACTTAACAATGGTGTGTCAACACCTCTATCAAGGGTTCCCACCAAAATGCGTAATTGTGGGGAAACAGTTGCCACGAGGGGGCACAGTTGAATTGCATTTCCTTAGCAAACGAAGTGAAGCCATTTACTGTTGTTTTCGCATAACTATGCAATTGTATCCCTGGGAGAGCACTGGACAGCAAGAATGCTTCCCCTCATTCTCATTCATAGGGTGTCTTCCTGCGTTGCACTAAGATTTAAAGTATTGTCTGACCAATTAGCATAAAGTTTATCAAGCATTTTAAAATACTTCAGATATTTACTAAGTAGCTTGTCCTGCAAATGCGGTGTAAGAGAGGTGGAACAAAATAGTCTATTTAGAAAGACAACAAATAAAAGCAGCACTACAGTTTCTTTGTGTGAGAGGAGACTTAGCAGGTGGTACTTCGTGAAGTTTAACAACTTGTGGTTACAAGATGGAAATATATGCAATAAGGTACAATGTCACTCTATGCAGAAAAAAAACCAGTATAAAGCAAGCCATACTGTGATCTTGAACAGTAAAGGGGTATTCACTGAACTGTAAATAAATATCCCCTTTGCCTAACTGTAACATGTATAATGAAAATTATTTTCATACCTCCTAATGTCACATTGCCATGAAGAAACCTCCCTTGATAAATAAGCCGCAAGATATTTGGACTGCTGACTTGTTCTTCTTCCCAATCTGAAGAGAGAGAGAATTTCCACAGTTACAGTGTAATAAAAACATCTTTTGTTATTTCTCTCACCTTTACCCAGGAAAAAAACTGGGAACAGGGCTCTTTGCATAAAACACTAAAGAGAGAACACAGGCTGAAGGTACAGGAAGATAATTCAAGGCCAGCACTCCTGAAGTCTATTCTTGAATTTATTATTTGACACTGGGCATTGAAACACGTAATTTTATGTCTGCAAGTATAAATACTACTGATGTCACAGACTGCAGGATATATTTAGCACATATACAAGTCTTAAAGAAAATATTTCATACATGCAAATTGCTTCCTGATTCTTGATATCCAGGCCATTCTGAAGTTTCCCAAGACATACTCCTCCTCAGTAGCTAATTGACTAACTGGAGCTGTTCTCCAGCAATGGGAAGCTGCCACACACAGAGCGAGCGCGCATGTGATGGGTCACTTGAAACAGGACTCTGAGATCACAGCACTGAAAAAAAGCTCCGGAGGCAGCTCAGCGCCGTTCGATGATGGCCAGATCCAGCCAGTTCCATGTCTGGAGGGGGCAGTGACCTGAGCAGCCCCCGACCGCCACCACAGAGCCGGAACAGAGGCGCTCTCAGAGCACACATCCACCAATACATTTTAAGGAGCTTCTCAAAGGCCGATCCGTGGATGTTTTTATGTGGCAAACAGTGGTTTGATAAAAAAGCAAGTATGCATTTTCCTATAATGCTTAAGCCATTATAAATAAATTATCAGCTTAAATGGTCTTTTCCTACTCTTTTTCCATTCCCTGTCACAATGTGAAGAACAAATAAATATGCACTTTGCTTTTGGAACAAGTATCATACAGCCTTGAAATGTTGAATTTAAATGGCCTCTCTGGGAATACAGTGTCTTCTGTTCCTTAGATGACCAGATATCTGACAACAGTTGTTCACCCATGTTCTCTTTTTGCTTTTGTAGTGTTTAAGTAGCAAAATGAATATTCAGCAAGGGGTCAGGACAAGCCACAGAAACCAACCTGTTCACTGGGAACATACAATTAACATACAGGCAGTAGCAACTGGCACCACAAAAGGAGAATAACTGAAAGGGGTAGAAGGGGAAGACTTTAAAACAAACGCCGTGGCTGCAGAGTGCATGGAGAGGCATCTGGTGCAAAAAGCAAGCAGGCAGAGACGTGGGCAGCAGGAGCCATCTCAGCCCCAGACCACAGCAGGGGCAAGGCTGGTACCAACAGCAGAAGCTGCAACACTCCCAGGTGCTCCCATGTGCCTAGTTTCCAAGATTAGATCAAATCAGGCAACCAAAGCTATTTGAATTTCAAGTATTTCCACTTAGGGTCTGATTCAATTGTCTTGCAATTCAAGCACATGCCCGTTCTGCTATGCTGTGAAGTGGGGTACATCAAGGATCTGAATTATCACACTGCTACCATAACAGTTTTGGTTTGTTTTTTTTCACTCCATACAGTCTGAACTTCACTATACTATGGCGGTAAAGAGGAGAAAATCAGCCAGTTGACAGTGCCATAATGATGTAAAACCACAACCAAGAGAAGACAGACTAGATTTTGGCACAGGTATGTTCTCACTGTTAAGCTGCCAAGCTACCCATCCTTTTAATTTCTGCCTCTTGGCTGGAAGTCTGAAACATTTCTTTCTGACAAGAATTCAAATTTTAATTTCCACCAATGATTAAATGAGCCAAGAACTCACTGAATCTACCTTTTTTTTTTTTTCTAAGTTCAGATAATTGCCGTACAAGAAAGAAGTTAATATTATTTAGAAGAAAATGAAGAGGGGAAGAAGAGAACAGGTAACCTATCTAGATGATATACATTAAAATAAATTTGGCATTTTCTACTGCAAGTCAAGAGATCCTTAATTAACAACTGCCAAAAAAGTTGGAGAGATGTTTGCCTTAATCCTGCCAGCATGTGACTGAGGTTATTTCATTCCTTTTTCCCCCCACAAGATCACAACAAGTCAAAATGGTGGTAAAAACAATTGTATCATCTCTGTTTCAATGATACTTTAGTCTTCATCAAGATTTCTCAGTCCTGTGGCAAAGAGAAGCACTCTCAGTCTGAAAACAGCTAATGAACAAGTGTTAGTGAAAATCTATATGCTATTCTGAAGTGAGATTTTTTTTTTCTTTTAAATTGAGACTATTCTTCTTTGTAAAGGCAATTAAATATTCATCAAAATTAAGAGCACTCCCTCAAGACAGCAGATATTTGAACTGAGGTTTCCATGTCCGGTTCTACTTTTTGTTAAAGAAGAGACTTTAAAGTCTGGGTTTCTTCCCAACTCTAAGCTCGGAATCTGAAACTTTCAAGCTCTTCACAAGACTGTGAACATGACATCACATGTTCAGGCATAAAATTGAGTAAGGGAAAAAAAATCCAGTTCTGCCTTTACTAATTCAGATAAATGTACACAGAGAACATTTGGTTATGACAACTATGTTATAGGCACACATTAAAACATGTACAGCATAGGTGCTACGTTAACCTATTTCTTAAAGGGTTTTACATCTGTATCTAATACTTCAGAGGACTTAAAACCTCCTACTGCATTACATATTTTACTAAATACGTAATACTGCATCCTAGCAAATCAAACAGCAAACTGAACTTTTTTCCTGACCTCAAAGACCAGTTTAAGGCCTAAAATACCGATTATCAACATTAACTTTTTGGCATAAACTATCATCCACCATATGTCTTTGACAAAGGCACCACAGAAACAGATAGTGCAATGTTTTAGTTTGTCTAAATAGTAGTCTGTTTAACATCAAAACAGTAACCCAAATGAAGTTCTGTACCAAAAGAAGCATTTTCTTTCATCGTATGTGATGCTATGTCTGTGTTTTGGCTATTTTCCCATGAAATCATAGTCGGGGAGAACAGAAGCACTTTGTTTTTTGGGCAACTATTCACATATGTGAATACACATCTTAAGTTCTCAGGTCCATTTTCCAAAGCCAGTATTTCTGCATGACACCAAGTATATTCACATTAACAACATCCAGTCTTTTAATGTCTCTTAAAATAGGCTTTTATATTTGTTTTTTTCCTGGAAAAATATCAGTATTACAGATCCTTTCCAAGATAAGGCAGTAAGGAAAAAGTACTTTAGATTCAATTTCACTAATGCGTTTCTGTGACTTCCTATGTTTTATTTTAGCTGTCCTCACAGAAGAGGTTTTATATCTCCAACATTTCCTCACACTTACTAGATCCTCTAACATCATTGATCAAGAAAAGTGTCTAATGCTAGGAGGAAAGAAGTACTTCAATTTGGGGAAGTAAATTTTAGAAATACAGTGGGAAACAGTTCTGACATCTAAAAATCTGCCCAACTGAAGGAACTGTGAGAAACAAGGCAAGACAGCTGTATTTCTATATAAATCTATGTCCAGATAGTGAATAAACATATTTAATTTGCATGTTGAGCACAGAGATCAGTTTATTGACACTTTAGTCTGAATATACAGGGAAGTTCCTTGCTCACCAGTTAAAAAGCCAAAGCCACACAGCTACTCACCCATTGGCCAGTTGTCATACACATGTTTTGCAATATCTGCAGCAGAGTCATTCGGTGAAAACAGGAACTCTTTTGTTTTCCCGCTTACCAAGATCAGGCGCAAATTTATCTGGTAAAAAAAACCCCAAAACATCAGTATTAGGAAAGTTTACAGAGAAGACTTAAATTATTTATTTTTTTACAGTTACTAAAAAATTGTCGTTTTTGAAAGACTGATCCAAATTATTTGAGAAAACAGTTTAGCATATTAACATATGTTAAAAAGAGGGTCAAAGAGGTCAATAAAATGTTGTTCACATACCCATAATCTAGGAAGATTAAATTCTAACAGTTGGCATTTTTGATTATAAACACCAGAAGATTCCGATAGTTAGTGATTGAATCAACTGTGCCAGTAAAAAATAACTTTCAATAGGGTAGTAACATATTCTAACAAGGACACACGAGCAACATAGCTCCTAAATGAAGAGGAAAAATATAAACCTGAAAAATTAACTTAGCATAAAAATATCAAAATCTGCACCTGAATAGCCTGTCAGCCTAAATAAAAGCCCTAGAATGCTCCCTCCTGATCTCAGCCAGTGCATCTCCTACAAAACGCCACGGAGACAGACAGACAAAGTTTGAATCCCTCTGCCAGCCTTCTGAATCCAAAACTTTGTCCCACCACTGTCTTCCACTACAAGCAAAGTGAGGTCCACAGTACAGTAATAACATCACACCATAATTTTTCTTTCATTAATTTCTTCCATATAACTACCAGCACCTTCAGCCATAATTTTCCTCTCTTCTATTCAAAAATCACTGAATATAATTACTTTTCCATATAGCATTAAAGTAACACATATAAAGAGTTCACTATTACATTATTTACAATGCAAAAGAGATTAAATTTTGGCTCCTCAAGCAACTGTTAGCAAGATCACAAAATATGTTTGGATAGCTAGCACTTAGCAATGCCCATGGCAAGTAGGAGTGTAGCTGCTGCTGTACTTTGACCTACAAGCCCACATTTCATCAAATTTCAGTGAGACTTTAGCAGACTAACTGCTTGGATACTTTTTTCCAAGTCACACTCTCGAACTGTGGCTCTCACTTTAAGGTAAAAAAGCTGCAACAAAGCTTTCTTGGTTGGAATTCAGTAAACTGTTTTTTACATCAAATATCAAGTGAAAAATTTACAGCAATGTCCAAGTTTTCTAGACTTCTTGAAAAAATCTCAGTTCATCATATTCACTGAACATGACAACCCTGCCTTAGCTGCCTACTCTCCACTTATTTCAGAAGCTCTTTAGACAGATTGTCTCTTCCCTCTTGAATGTTTTGGCCTGGATTCATCCTACCTATCTTCAAGCACCTAATGGAGGTATCCAAATTACAATCTCTATCATCCAGCACACTTCAAGGTCAATGAAGGAAATGATCCCTCCTAAAAGCAATTCAGTCTCTATTTCAAAGGGTAGCAAGTATAAAAAGACTGAGCATAAAAGGCTAGGTTCTCCTCCCTGTCCTCCTACTAACACCCTTTGGAAAATACAAGTTCTCCCATTAGCCCAGGAAAACAGCCAAGTGGTAGCTGTCTCTGAGGAAGCACCACAGCCACTCCAAGAGTAAGTATCACTGCATACCAGGAAATCACAAAAAAACTTGAGCAGAGAAACTGAGGGAATGCTGTTTAGTCAAAGACAATTCTTCATAAAATTCAGAATACATTTGGCTATACACATTAAAGTTTTGTTTTCTTTGAAATTTCCACAATGATTAAGGAATTATTCTCAAATCTCACCAATATTTAGCAGAAAAAGCAGATCAAGTTCTACTGTTCCCGTTTATTCCAAAAACCTGACTACTGTGATGAGTTACAGCTTCAAAAAGTTGGACTATGTTCAGGTGTTATTTTGCATATGTTGTCTTGCAGTTTCAGTATTTCCCCTCCCTTTACTGTCTCCACCTGTGTACGTATACACAACACATAGATATGGTTTCTTTAGCTGAACTATTCTAGAGAAGCTCTTCAAGCTTTCTCTAGTGAGACACCTATTCCCCCAGTCATCCTAGGAGCCTGTCTCTGCACAATTTCTTCTATTTTCTCCTCAAACAAATGACTATTTCTGAAGCATACTAAATGATGTCTTGCCAGATGCTTGTAGAACACCACCAGTAATTTCTTCTGTCTACTGGAAACATCTTCTGTAACTGTGTCCCAAGAGGACATGTACTGTCTTCATAACTGCACCACGCTGTTTGCTCAGTTGCTTCGTACCCTTTTCTACTTTGATCCTTTCAGTTATTCAGCCTCCAAGCTTTTATCTTGGCTGTATCACCCTAAAGCACAGGGGTCCAAATTTCATCCCACTTCTATTACTCCATCCCTCAGAGAGAAAGAAGGCTAGGTATAAAAAAGTGTTCTGCATCACAAAGACGTTTCAGATTTCCCCTATGTCTGGGCACCAGACCTAAGAAATCCCCCCACACGGAAGTTCTTCTTTCTCTCTACATTACAAGCACTTTTCAAACTTCATGTATTCAACAGATTCTACCAGCAAGATGTCTTTGCCTTTGTCATTAAATGAATCAAGAAACATCAAAATTGATCTGATAGTTGTTTCATAATGAATCTAATAACAAGCTCCCTCTGAGCTGCCTCCCCTCCCTCAGCTGGTTCCTTTATATTAGGCTCACAGACATACAGTTTCTCTAATACATTTTAATTTCTCCTGTTTAACCAACAGTTTGCAAAACAGCACCGCATCAGTTGCTAAGTACATATTCAGATGACACTATAAAAATTTGCATGTAGAAAGTAAGTTCTTTTCATCAGCTTGCTACACTCCAGCTTTTGGAAGTGGGACGTATTCCATTTGATTCCACTCTCTCTATACGTCATTATCTTTAATTATTTTTTAAGTATTAATACACCTCATTACAATACCAACATACAGCCAAAACTTTGGGAAGTTTAGATCACATCACAAACTGTTACTTGTACTTGGAATGGGCTTCCAGTTTAAAAGAACAAATCAACCCCAAATTTTCAGCACCAGTGCCTACTGTAGCTTCTTCACCAGCAGCCCTTTTGCCTCTCACTCCAATTCCCCATATCCATTTCCTATACTCTAACTGGCTCATGAGACACCCCCCTTAACTTGCTCCCTCTGGCTAAGCAGTTCCCAAACTCTGAATTGATACCATTTATCTAAGGATTTATTTTGCTTCATCTTGTGTGTAGCTTAGCTGTGGTGGGGGTTACCTGTTTTGAAGACCATAGCACTTTCCTAGGCAGTAGATGTAACACCAAACCATCCACTCCCTAGAACTACCTGACTTGGATCCTACAAGGAGATGACTTAAAAACACACCCCAAAAGATCAGCCCTGCTCAGCCCTTAAAAGTATGATTATGCCACTGCATTAACAAAGAAGTGAAGTTATGCTTCTTCTACCATAGCATTAGCATTTTCTTTTTATTCTCACTACTTAGTTTTGAGATTACCATGCACACTAAAGTGAATACAAAAAGGAGATGAATATCACTGAAAAATAACCAAAACTAACTTGGCTTCCTGGAAAATCTAAGTCATACCTCTAGAGTTAATATACACCATAAAATCAATATAAACCACATGAGGGGGAAAAACAAGTGTGAAAAATGTAGATCTTTCTTTCCCCCTACCTCCCCAAGATGGATAAGGTTCTTGTTGCTGAAAAGCATTTCTTATAGTCTTACTATGAAATATAAAAGGCACATTGAGATAAGATAATAATTTTACAGGCTATATTACAAAGTATGGGTAAAACGCAGGATAAATATTTTCATTAAAAAAAAAAAATAATCGCCACATGTCAGCAGAAGCCCAAAATGAATTTTTCAGTCAGTCAAGCAGATGTTACATCAAGTGCAAAGAAACAGCTGTTCTAATGAAAGGTTCAAGTATTTTCTTATTTATAGTACAGCATGCCACCGACACATTTAGTTTGCATGTTTCTCTCTCTCTCACTCTATATATATACACATTTTTTAATCTTGGATTGAAGGAATCTTAGTCTTGAGTTGCATATCACACTACCCCAAAGGGTTTGAAGCAAATAATCCCAAAGTTTGCCTTTAAATTTAGAACTAATCTCATTTCCCTCAAGAATATCGGGAAATTTAACAACTTGCAATTGCTGTACTACTTATTCTTGCAAACAAACTATAGGGCATCTGAAAAAAATATTTCTGGCAAAATTTCAGAAAGCTCAGAACTAAAAGAAGAAAGAAAAAAGTAAGAGCATATGTGTATATATATTTACTCAAAGAGCAGAAAAAAATCTTGGTTAGGTAGAGGAATTTTGACATAAAAGCATCAAATTTTAGTTTTTCAAGTTAAGAAAGGATTCTCAGTAATCTTAGCTATCCTGTATCCTATTTCCTACATTAAAAGCTACCAAGGAGGTTGTATCTGTACCCCTTTTGTATCCTTAAAGCCCCTCTACTTACTCCTGTCAACTGTCTTGGTCTCAAGAGACTTTTGTAATTCCCATGGCCCTGACAAGTTTGCTCTTCAGCTGGGGATATTATAACAACTGTCCTGATCAGGGTTTTCCTTTCCCCAGGGTACCAAAGGGAGTTCCAGCCTTTTGCTACAACAACGGATCACAGCCTCACACTTCTGCATTGTAGTACCAACTGCAACAGTACTGCTGAAAGCAGTCAAGGGCAGCCAGAGTATCAGAAGAAGGATTAAATACAATTTGCAGACTACATCCCCTGTGCACGGTTATGTAATAACACATTCTGTTTGTGATCTCGAGCATGCAAACTTCATCCTCTCCCTCCCACCCCAATCTCATAATCACAGCTCCAGTAACTACCCCATCAGTTGCACTGCATACGCAAATAAAAATTTTCAGTGCAGATTATATTCTGCAAACAACAACAAAAAACCCCACACCAAACAGAAAAGTACCCAAAATCAAAATTATATTTATGAAAAGATTCTAGTAACAACTGTGACGACAACTTCTGGAAGAGAAATTTGGGTCACATATATGCTGATGTAGAGTAAGTTGTATTTCCTTTGTTCTAGGCATCTGCAAAGTTTGTTCATTCTTTAAGGCATACCTACAAAACAGTGCCACAGTGCTTCTAATTTCACAGCGAATGTTAAATAAATGGGAAGTCGCTTTAACATCAATAAACACTGTGTAGGTTGTAAATCTATTTTCTTGATGTTTAAGTGACTTCCCATCTATTCAGTTAAACAAGCTAGTTTGTTATCAATTTTATGCTCCAGTAGCAGCTTAAGATTGCTCCCCATCTTACAATTAAAAAAGCAGAGAAGGAAAAGTGTCCTATCACTACATGCTATGTAGCCTCAAGATTAAACTAACTGCTTTTTTTAAGCTGTTTTAATATTAAAATACATACACAAACCAATTTTTTCCTCAGCATCCAATACATTTACTTTCTGTTTCAAGTTCTTTATTGTAAGAAATAAGTTGGTTCTCTAAAGACACATTAAAGTTTCCTAATGGCTCTTGGCCAAAGACTAAACCTCCCAGCTCCACTGTAGTGACTGAATTTCACCAGATTTACATGAGGTTGGACCCAGCCCAATTAACAGTCTAAGCATCACAGCAGCATCACACAAGCCAAGTCAGCAGGGACCTGAAGGTTCTAGACACCAGGTAACTCCTGGAAATGCATCCACCTGAATATAATGAAGAATTTCAGTTTTTACATGCCCTGGAAGGCTGTTGTAGAACCTGAGCTGTTTCACTGAGTGCTTTCTTCTCATCCCCAGCTTAAATTTATTCTTGAATAGGTTACACTCTCTGATGCCACACCTACATTATGCTTTAGCCAAAAAAACCTCAGGGTTTTGATGGCTTTCTTCTACATCTGCAGACAAGGACACATTTTGCTAAAATTAACAAGCAAAGGTTTTGCTCATTAGAAGGCTGGCCCTTGGTGGGAACACTGTCTTCAAAATTTGGAAGCACATCAACAGAGATTAAGGTAACTGGCCTGGAGGGGACCTATTAGCAGCCTTCCCATGCCTAAATTACCAAAACAAAGACCTCTTTACTGAGGTCCACGACAAAAGACCAACAGACAATGGTCATAAATGGAAACAAGAGACTCTGAACTGTGATAAGGTAAAAAGTTTTCACCCTGAGGATCTCAAAATAGTGGTCACACAGAGATGCTCTGGAAGCTCTGGCCTTGCAGATTTTCAAGGTCCAACCAACAAAGCCCCAAGCAATCTGGTCTGAATTCAGTGGTGACCCTGCTTCCAGCAGGAGTTTGGGCTAGAAAATTGCTCAAGGTCCTTTCCAAAGTGAACGCTTCCACAATCCACTTTAATCCATATCTGCTTTAGTTTTGGTTAAACTTTCTTAAGTATGCATAATTAGAATGATACACAGTATTTGAGGAATTTATAAAATAATACTAGAACCTCCTTAAATTGACTGCAAAGGCCTCTCCATTTTCAATACAAACATCACAACAGTCTTACATCTGTAATGCAGTAATCTCACAATGCTCTTCTCTAGCCCAGTTGTTTCTATGACATAAGCCTTCAAGCTTGCATTTCAAAATATAGCTTTTAACCACCCATGATACACAGGATATTTTAATTTTAATGCAATTAATTCTGTTCCTATTAATTCAGTCTTTGAGATAATCCCATCTCCACACAAAACCACAATCATCTTCTATACTATTCATCATCAACAAATTTTATCAGCATACTGATTTTCCTTGTGCCAGTGGCATAAATGAAAACAGCTGGTCCCAAAATTATCTTTAAGGAATTCCTCTATGCATAACTGACAGTCTGACACCTACATCCTGAACACTGTACCTATCCATCTTCACCCAAGTCGCACACTCAATCAAACCCTGCCTTCCCCAGCTGATTCCTTCCTACGCAACATCAACAACTCACTGAAGCCCGGGCAGATTACACCTCTTCTGCATTCCCTCATGTGGAAAACACTCTCCTTGCAAAGAAAATTAGCTGATGAATCTGTCATGATCTAATTTGGATAAATAGAAATCATGCATTTTATTCCATTACTACTTCTCTGCTCCTTCTCAGCATCCTTCCCGAGATAGTTATTCATCTGTCAGGTTCAAAATCTCTCTTCACATCCTTGCACTCAACTAGCATGCAGATATTTTATAACTTAATGTCTTCAGCCTGAAGAAACACCAAGCATGTAAATTCCTCAGACACACTCCTTATTACCAACCCAGTATATTTAGTTTAATCAGCATCTGCCTCCTTGAAAGCCAAAGCCTTTACATATACTCCTGCTTTGTTTAGACTTCCATTTGATTTTACCTGTATCAGCTCATGGTCATTGAATCTAAGTCATTTCCCCAAGCAGCCTTCTGAAGACTTCCACAACTTTCTGGGAAGTTGAGATACATCTAGAATAATAATATTAGCTCCTTCTCAGCCAAGAAACTAGCTGGTAGAGGGACTGAGGTACACAAGGTAAGAAAGTAAGAAAGCAAAAGCATAACTTTGTAGCCCAACAGTGCAAGCATTCTCAATAACAGAGAAGAGATCCTTGATCCTAGACTCTTCTACAAGAGTCACTTGGTAAAATAAATAAAACTACAGTTCTCATGAATCTCACTTCTAGACACCTATTTTCACCAGTTACTTTATAGTACATACAGGTAACTTAACCACACTTTCTCAATTGAACACCTAAAATTTACACTTGGCAACACTCAGAACCCTGCATTTACCTGTGCTCTACCCCTATAGTACCTTGCAGTACCTATAATAAATTTACTTCATATCACAAAAAAAAAGATTGACATGGAACATGATTAGAAACATAAACTGTCCACGTGTATGAACAAAGCTCTGAAGTTTCACTGCCAGCTGCGTCACTCGTTCAAAGCCACACCACTTGTGAAAGTAGGGCAATCCCAACATCACACCAGGTAAATGTGACAGCACCCTGCGTCACTGTATTCAATACTAAGGTGAATTTCATACCACTTCCAATGACACACTCACCTTTAGGTTAAAAACAAAGTGAAACAAATACGGGTTTTTGTGCAGCTGCTTTCTCAAACAAGGAATGGCTAAGGCAGCATTGCACTGCTAAAAATTAATTAGCAAATTTCAGAAACTTGAAGTGAAAAGAAAGAGAAAACCAAAAAACAGCATAAACAAATTTTATTTAATGGGGAAAAAAAGCAAAACCCTATAAGCATTTAACTCCGTAGCTATGATAGAACTAGCTGTTTCTATGGAAACCATGACACTCTTGAACTTAAAATCCTAGTGCTTGGTCACACTTCAACCATTTCCTCACTTCAGTTCAAATAACACAGGAACAATGGCAATATCCTCCTATGAGTTCCAGGGTTATGTTTTCAGACGAAATATCTAGGAAACAGTGTTCTTCAAAATAAATTATTCCAGCCACTATGATAAATAACCAGTAAAATATAATGGATTTCAGTCAAGTTTACATACCATTTCCTTTACTATCCTGACTATTGGCATTCCTGAAACAATTCTAGGTTGGTTTGGTATTGTGGGCTTTTGTGGAGAGGGATGAGGTGAACACAACACACCAACATGTCTGCTGGTGCTAATTAAAAACTAAGAATTTTCATCACTGAAAGTCAATTTTAGTAAGACAGGAAAACCGACAGAATAACTTTTTCTTACAACATACCGGTTCTATTAGCAAATTATTTTTTCATGATTTAATGAAATAAGACTCCACCATGGAATAACTTCTATCCCAGCAGCACAAGAAAACTGAGGCACTCCTTTACCTGAAATAAGGCAAATGATCAACTACCTGGTCTTCTCAGCCTAAATGGAATTTTGGCTACTGTATCCCAAGTACATACTTTAGTCATAAACTGTCTCCTGCTGTCCCTCAAGAGAATTCACTCTGACAGGGAAGACTCAAAGACCTACTCTGATTGCTCATTAGCCATAGTCAGGGCAGTTTCACCCTGCACGTTATAATTGTCTTAGTCCATCATGACCATAATGTGCAAATTACAAGACACAGAAGACCTTTAATTGTCTTTAACACATGTCAGAAGACCAGGAGATTTATATAAAGAGGTAGTAAAACATGCAGAAAGTAAGCCATTGGGGCATTCAAGTTTGCTATTTTTCAAAGTTCATCCTTTCAACTCAGTGTTGGAATAAGTGTATTTTCACTGAGGAATAAAGTGACTAAAACACAAACCAGAGAAATTCATATACTCAGATTAACAGGAAATTTTGGTAGAGACCATTTTACCAATTGGTACACCACATTGAGCCAGTCAATTCCAAACATAGGAGTGGAAACAGCAGTAAAATTGCATGAAATGTCAATGCCCACAAGAGAAGTTTGTGCTTGCAGGCTGAAACAGTTCTCTCTGGTTAGCACACCCACAGTGAGGTGGTTTGGTAACTACGGTGGTTTACAGCTCCTGTTATCAGGAGGGACCCGTAAAACAGGAACCAGGCCATCCTGCTGTGACATATCCTGGGGGAGCCTGGCCTATAGTACATGGAGTTAGTGCTGAAGCTCCAACACTGGCATTTGTATGGCTTCTTCAGAACTTACATATAATAATAGCAGAGAAGAGCATTCCAGGGTTTCTTTCTGAAGTGGGAAAGAGTGTGAGTAGGAGAAAAAGAGAGAGAGAGAGAGAGAGAAGAAGGTTTCTGTTTCTATATTTTCAATCTTTGTCTCCCTAAAAATATCTTTTAATAACACACATTCCAATGTTTGACTCCAGAATTTAAAAGTGAAATCAGTGTGTACCATCTGTGTTACCGTTTTGCCATCTCTTCTCAAGAGCTGCCCCTGGATAAGCCCAACACTTCGTTTTCACCCTCTCCTATCAAGCTGATATTTGAAGCTTAGAAGTCCACCACACAAATATGATTAAGGATAATTCTAGTCACTTAAATTTGGATTTAATTCTGATATAACTTAGTAATTGTTCTAGAGTGTTCTGTAGAGGAATATTTATGCATTATTTTAAAATATTATTTAGGACACTTCAATGGTATATTTTAAAAGACTGATGCAAGACCACCAAGTCTGTGAACACTTATGTTGTGAAATGTCTAACATCTCCAGTTTGAAAGTGAACACTGCTGCTGCTAACAAAGGAGAACATATAATTCCAAGGAACCAAGTGCAAGTGGCAGACAGATACTCTCTATCTCTTCATAATCCCAAATTAACTATTTCTTCTTACGTTGAACCAGCTTTGTAGGGCACGACTTGATTTAACCATGTACCTAGAAGACTATCTAGATTGGAAGGTATTACAGTTTTATAACCCACACAGGTCCTACCATAGACAAAAGCAAAAACAGTCTTCCTGTTATAGCCTGGATGAAAAAAAATAGCAGCTTCAATTTGACCAAAACTGAAGCTCATTGAGGGGAAAAAAGTGAACACAAAGAAAATATTAAAAATATATTAATAAATTGACATTTCATGGGAGCTGCTATTTACTGAAGCAATCAAAACAATTATAATTCCAAGCAACACATATTCATGCATATCATCTGCTTCCACATCCTGATTTTCAGGACAAAAGTTTGTGGGTTTTTTTAGTCTATTTTGTCTTTTTTTAAATAGAGTTTTAAAACATGATTTTTCATATTAAGTTACCTAAACATAATAAAGATGCATTGGGCTCTCTGCATTCCTGAATTGGACTTTATTGGAGAAGTCCAACTGCTCCTCTCTCTGCTTCTGCTTTCTACCGTGTGAGACAGGAACCGCAACTAAGGATAACTTTGAAGTCAGTGTATATATTTATGTACGTGAACACATATATGTAAAGACACAAGTAACTAGCCAATTCAGAAAATATCTTGGGAAATCTTTAAATAAGGAAAAAAATTCATTTCTTTAAAAAGAAAAGAAAACCCCAAACATAAAACAAAAACATACAAACCCACAAAAAATCACCCCACTGTCCTGGAAATGAATGGTCTATTCCTTACATATGAGAGCATAAAGATTCATGAGATCTTACTCATGAAGATTACAGCATGAGATTATACTTTTCCTCAGAAACAAATTGATCTCCAACGCAAAGCCTATTTTTAAAATGTGCTACTCTTCAGACCCCAAAAAGGGACAATGACACCCAAGTACAAAAATAGCCTGATTTGGAGCAGAAGAAAAATAATACAAGAGCAAGGAAACAACCCACCCTTGTGACTCCAATTTTATCTTTTCTTTTCTCTTGAAATAACTGTTGCATTATATGTTTTTTAATACAGTTTACTGTGCAGTACAGAAAACACCACATTGTGACTAAACAGGAGATTATAGCTAAAATAAATACTATTTGCCATTTAAGCTCAACACAGCTTGAAAAAATCTTAGGAAAAAAAAGTCACTCCATAAAGACAAATAAAGAGTGACATGATCCTCTGGAAGTCCCCTCATATCAACTTCGAGCTATTAATAAGTACATTGCATGAATAAAAAAAAAATCTTCCCTAAGATTTTTCAGGACCAACATCCCAATGGAAATACCAGCAATAGGAGTTTGCAGCTTCTCACTAAGAGTCATATTTGGACTCTGCTGACAGGTCCTTTAACTTGGTCAGCACCAAAGTGTTTAACTTTTCAGGCTTTGAGAGTGCATGTCAAAAACAAAATGGAAAAAAAAAATCTTAAATATCTTTTAAAACATGAAAGAGGCAAAGAGTTGCACCTTGACTTAGAGATGTATTTCAGTTCACTTGGGTGGGAATAGCATAAAATTAAATTTTTACTAATAGCTACCAATTCCTAGCTTCTCTGGGCTTACTGTGTATCATGGCAGTCAGTCAAAGTTTTGCCATTCTGAGGCACTATATAAATCATTGAGCTATGATAATTAAAGGTAAGAGACAGGGCATTATATATTTTTGTCTCTGATGCAAAATATAGTTCACATTTTAATCAAAATGGATGTTTCAATGACCAGAGAGCTCATTTACTCTAGCAAAACCAAGCAACCTAGATATGAATGAGAACACAACCTTTTCTAATTGTTTTCCTCCTTAAAAAGCCCAGAGAAAACACTGAATTATGTGATAAAAATCAAGGATTTTGATGCTGATGCCAATTTATTCAGAATGCAGCTCTTCAAGAACAGCTTGACTTTGACCTCTGCCTGTACTTTTCAGAACAGAATAATGAACACACTTTCTTTCCATTTTTTCCTTCCTCAATGAGTTACCCTTTATGTTCAACAAAAATTTAAGCCATGTTTATAGAAAGCTAACATGTTTTTCTTCTATGTAAACATGATGGTGCTAATGCATCCCCAAGCTAAGCTTGTTAAAGTCAACTGACTGAAGTTAATGGAATGACATCACAAATAAGGTCTGATCCAGTTTTTTACTGTACTCTGCATTCACTGTTGAACACTAAAAGACACAGCTTGTCCACCTTTCTTTCTGAAGCCCATCAAGTGCTTGTGTTCTTCCAACAGTTCTAAGAGTAATTCTCACCCTGTTTCCATCATGAAGAGCATTAGCACATCCAGACTGCCTATTAATGGCTACCAGAGTTAAAGCTGCCCTTTCATTTTGGTCTCCTCCTTTCCAAGAATTGTTAAGCCTTCTACAGAGTCAGAGACATACAATTTACAAGTTGTTAACTTACCACTCAACTTCCTTGGATGATCTAGTTTCTGATGCAGTATCCCTGTCTGACTACCCCATGGCTTTGTGAAGAACTTGTCACCACAGTAGGCAAGTCCTTCCAAAGCAGACTGTGTCTGCCTGGCAAGGCACCTTTAACGTTTTTCATCCACACAAGAGTTTTCTTCAAAGAAAATACAATTTTAGTGAAGAGTGGAAAAAAATTCATTTATAAGAAAAGCTTTTTAGAGCTTTCTTCTATCTTCATTTGTCTTATATACCCAGAATCTACACAAAAAGCATCAAGTTACATAAAAATGCTTCGTTCGTGAAGATAGAAAAATCTATCTTCATACAAATAGCACAAATTTAAGACCCAATTGATATTCAGCCATCTTCTAAGCATAAATATCCTCTTGGTCTAGGCTCTGACAAATCCTTACCATGAGGAGAGAACAGTGATGCCTTCTTGAAGGCAATACAGTCTTTTAATCAGTAGTGATTATAAGCAACACCAGTCAGGGCTCTCAGTTCTTACTGCATCAACAACTACATTATAACAAGCCATCTGCTCTGTGTCAAAGCAGTGAGTAAGGTTGGCTTCTGTGAATCTGGGGCAACATGTGTTCTAGCTTGCATCTTAATTATGGTTTACAAAACACTATGTATGGACAACTACAGAGGTATGTCACTGACAGGTCCTCAAGTAGCTATGATTCCTACCTTTAAAGTAAAAAGGAATTAGTATTACTTCCCTGAACTAATTTGTTTGAATCTATATACAAAGCCAACAGGATAATACATAATTTAACTTGCTTTTCTTCTCACACATTGTGACTTTTGATAGAGTAAAATAATTTTAGACCTAAGTCAGATTCCAAATCCTAAACTTTCCTGTTCTCATGTTTCTTGCACATGTGGTCAATACAGCTAGGACACAGTACTCTCCACCTCCACATGTCCAAATTCTCCGAGACCTGGAGATGACCTGATCGGAGATGACCAACTCTCTCTTCTTGTTTTTGTTTCTTGTACACTCAGACTGTTAAGTTTTTTAGGATAGCTATTTGTTATACTTGACATATAATATTACTTTCAGACTACAGGACAGATGCTGATTTAAAATTAAGAGTGTTTTATTAATAGTTCCACAAATGCTGTAATGGGTTTTAAAGACCCTCTAACCCTCTATTTTCATTAAGGAAAAGGCATGCCAGTCTAGAGGGATAGCATCAACTGACTACACTATGAAAAATCTCACTGGTACCGCTGATTATAACTAGCTAGAGATAGAGGAGAATGATTCCCCAGACAATTACTAAACTTTTGTATTTATCTCAATTGAAGCATTACTTTGATGCTACAAGAAATAGAACAAACTCTTGCAAAAACTAACAAGCCAGAAGGTTGTCTTTCTTATTGGGGTTCAACATGTTCAACTCAAGAGTTGTGGACAAATGTCCATGTCAGCTACGATGACCAATCTTTAACACAAATCATTATATATATATATATTTTTTTTTTTTTTATACATAT
>VZTJ01002354.1:8343-31751 GCA_013397795.1 Orthonyx spaldingii | reverse complement strand
GCATATATATATATATATATATAAAGGCATCTTTTCATTAGGGGGAAGAAAGATGCTATAGTTTTGCATTTCCTGTCATGACATAATAAAGTTAATGGAACCATGCTTTTGGACAGAAGAGGATAAGAATATAATTTAGCAAGCTGTATGTCAGGAGACACAACATCCATTGGTATAAATCTTTTTTTAGGGAAATATGTATGTACATATATATTTGCTGAATGTAAATTCTGTGCATACAACCTGATGTTAACAGTGTTATGGTTCAAAAGTTACCAGTTATCAGGCAAATGATTTTCTAGCTAATTACCAAATCAAAATTACAGCACAGTAGTAGAATTGTAGATCTAACTAGTTCTTACAAAGGGTCTAGCACATACACACAAGACGGCCTAGAAAAACACAGCTGCTCTATAGGAAGAGAATGAAGGTCCACATAGTCAGATCTATTCCATTCTTCCCTATCAGTTTGGGAGACAAATAATTATACAAAGCTGAAAGGAAGATCTGGCATTTAGAAAGAAAAGTGTATTTGTCATACAAAACAGCTATCAAGAAAACTATTGTCTTAAGTTATGCATGGCTTGGGCTACTATTCAGCAGATAGTCAATCAGCATCAACCTGCGACAAGTAATTCTGTCCCTTACTGGTGCCAGACACAGCTATGGCATCATCTGCTTTTCACATTCATATTCCCATTCAGAAATTACTTTTCAGCAAACATAATGAATTCTCATGTGCATGTAACCATTTCATTGATTACTTCAACAAGCAAGACTTGCAACAAACAACTCATCAAATCATACAAAATAAGTGTTATATGAACACTATGCAGTATTTACACAACAAATCAAGGATCTGAGAAGCTGGATATGCGTACACTGCCGGATACTTTATAGGATCTAAACATCACATTATACAAACATTCAGTCTTGTCATCCTGGGAACACATTTTTAGTGTGTCAGCTATCTGACAGGTGAGCACCATGTGGGACAGTTCAGTTTTGTTTTAATCTGTACTGTAAGTGATACTCAAAAAACTTTTTTTTAAATTCAAGATTTTTTAATAAAGCTTGAAACCACTATAAAGCAACTGACAAGGCAGCACAGAGAGGAAGAATGAAGGAAATGTAGAAGTGGAACAAGATGACAGCTACAAAAACTTGTAGAACCTGGAAACTGTCTCCCTGGAAAAAAACCAAACAAACCCAAAGCAAAACACAAACAGAAAATAACTACAAATAAAAAACCCACAAAAACCCAAACCCAACTCAATTCCAGACTGCAAAGAACACAGGAATAACATCGGCACGGGAAACAGAACAGCAGCAAAAGGACAAAAATCAAGAACAGAGGTGATGAACACAGCACGGAACAACACCGATGGCCACCAGCTACAGACTTTGTAAAGCTACATGAAGCATATGAGGCTCTAAGCCATGAAAAGTAACTGGCCACAAATATTCATGGCCAAGCAATTAAAAGTAAGTAAAATCAAGGCAATAATCAATTGAGTCTCCTGAGTTCCAAACCTTTTCAAGAAAGAGCAACTAAATACACCTAACATGATAGGCCCCAAATAAAAGCTTGACCAAAGTACCACTGAGGCAAATGTTTATAAACTTTTAATAAAGTATCAAAGTTTATATTCTATCCTGGCAAAAACATATTTCACATTTTAATAACTGCAGCACAGAGAATTGTAACAGACCATATGCAAAACTCCTCTCTTCAAAACCCATGGTATTTTGGACCTTTCCAATACATGCCTCAAAGGTAGGATTAAAAAGTTTAATTAGCTTTTTATGCAAGTACCGAACCAGCTGATCATATTCACCTTCCTCCCCAAATGCGTCAGTAAAGTCATCAGGGTACTGTCTGCTCTCTGAAGAAGAGACCATTATCACGATTATCTGCTAACAGTCAAATCTCAAAAGCCTTGGTATCATCTGCTCAAAACAATGTAGGAAAGGTCGCATGATTGCTCTGTGTTATGCAGCACAGACCTTGCAGTCTTGTACCCATCCACACTCTGGAACTGAGAATACACCTGTTCTCCATAATCCATTTTCCTTTCTTTAAATGTGAAGAAAATGGACTTCATCTGTAATAAACTAAAATCCTTATATTAATAAATGTAATATTACTTACATTATACACATTTATATACATTATACCAGGAAATATAGTAGATTAACAAAACAGAACCAATCCTAAACACACTGTGTATCAAAACAAGAGTAAGTCTTCATAAGAGATAGGTCTCCATAAGGATATGGTCTGAAATTTCAACACAGTGAACAAACAGAAGTGCACATAAGAAAATAGATTAAGTAATTTAAAAGCTACTAGTGTTGCTAAAAAACACTAGTTTTTTAAGCATTATACATATACTTAGTCAATCTGGTTTCATTACAAGGAAAAATAACTCCCATGCAAAGCCACTGTGAAAAATTAAGATACATTATCCATAGAATTCAGTTTCATTAATAGTGAGAATATTAATAATACATACAATACGAATAATTTGTGCTTTCACAAAGATAAAAGAAAATTGAGACAGTATTTCAATCTTACATTCTAGAATGTTTGTCAGGTCACAAGTTTAAACTTTGCTTAAACGTCTGAGATACTTTCTTTGCAACTCAAATATTATTAGCATTTTCACAAAAGACACCTCTATCTTTCCCCATTAAAAACTCTGCTAAATAAACAAAAGAGTAAAGTCCATACACTAGCAAGCATTTCCATAATTATTAATTATAGTATTACTTCTCAGTATTAATTCTACCTATGCAAAATATTAACTTGCAGATGGAGCCTTATTTTATCACAAACCTATTCTGGATATCTCAGAGAAAGGAGTAAAAGTTTTCTGGAGACTCTCATTTCCACAGTGCCATAGCTGAAGAATGTTTTCCTGCCTTCAATGACTGGTTTTGCCTTTTGAAAATTAACAGCTCTGTTTGACGTAAATCATGACAATCATTTTTACAATGATTCTTACTAAATTACATCTTTTGTCTCATTAAAACAAACTAGTAAATTCCACTGAATACTTACCTCGCACATCCTCTGTGTTCTTGAAATCTGACCATTAATCTGCCTCACTGTCCAAAGACAATTTATATAGTTATTAACTCCTACAGCATGTTCCCATCCTTTTCTTACCTCAAAAGAAGGATTAAGTATGTTTTTCATGTTCAAAAGGGAAGTAAGTCAGCAGCTGGCAATTTTGGTCGACTTTGAAATATTGTATTTAATCAAGAAAAAGTAACCTTTCACCCCCAAAACAGCACTTTTACCCTTGTATATACATGAAATTCTTCTCTTCGAATTTAAGGGTTAATAACAATTCACATCTACTCAGAATCCATTACTTTCTCAGTTAATGTTTAATAGTTCATAATATGGTATTTCCACGTATAGATAAAGCTGCAGTCAAATACAAGTGCACTAAGATGCACACTGGGAAGTTTGAAAAAAACATTAACTTCCATCTTTCTTTAAATAGTGATAATCATTACCAAAAACCACATGCACATACATACAGAGAAAATATATTTCTTCAGAACTCCACAAATTGCAACATAAACCCAAATGCTTCTTGCCTACTAATTAATTCTTTTGTGGTTTGGTAACAGAGGGAATTTGCACAGAGGGGAGGTACTTGCAATAAGCTAAATTACTATAGAGACATAAATCAAAATAGTTTTTCACCCTACTCTGCTTCACAAACTACATTCACAGATACTCATCAGTTAAAGACTCCCAAACTTTCCAAAGGAAAATACAACGGTAAATAATACTTCCTTGTTATTACACTGTTTGTTTCATCAAGGAAGGAAGTGTAACTGACTTTAAAACCACAAGAGACAAAGTCATTATGACTCTTAATTATTATTTTTTCCCCTCTGAATGGATGCTGAGTGTCCAACTAACACTGATTCAACATGAGAAGTTACAAGTGAGGCCTCCACATCATTTCCATGTGCTTGTAGGTGGGGGTGACTTGAAGTTTGACTTGCAGCTCCCCAGGCTGCTGCTTCTGCTGCCTCCTAACAACAGGCTGAAGCCAAACACATTCTCCTAAAGAGCTGTTACTGCTCTGTAGAAAAGCATTAAGAAGAAAACCAAAGAGAAATATTAAAAATGACAAGTTGCTAAATGGACCCCCTTCCATTCCCTTCTGTCTCTCCAAAACCACACACAGGCTGTCATATGATTTGTCTCCTGCACATAAATGAGTGCAGACAGAAACACTAGGAAGTACATATGGGGAAAAATTACCCTATAGGCAAAGCAGCAAGATTAACATTTGGAAGCATGAGTTCATGACAACAGGCCAAAGGCAAAAGCCTGAAATTGAGAAAGGTTTCCATTTTGAAAACTGTGCTGTACCTGTGCACACTTGAAGTAGTTTTAGTTAGACATAAAGTCCCTGGAAAGAGATGTAAAAGTATCACTCTCAGTACAAGCTCTTAGTTTGAGCTCAAGAGAAAGAATAACATATATTTTTTACCAGTCCTCCACAGGCAGTGGTTCAATCCCATCAGTTTCCAAAATTAACAGATTTTAAAGATCTTATGACTTCTGATCCAGAGTGTTACTAAGGAGAACAATTTGTAGTTATTCCAACAGTACTTTAAGAACTTCAGTATATTTTTATGATAGCTTCTTTTTCATTTTTTGTAACACTTAAAAAGTGTGCTCTAGCATAGAAACTCTATTACTAACCAAAATGTTTTCCCCTTTGCACATGGTTCAAGTATGAAAGCAGTACAAAACACAGAACAAATATTTAATTTCTTGACATAACTCTGATTGCTTCCGTTTCCCGAAAAACATTAAGTGCTTGTGAAATCTAAATACATATCTTTTAAGAGATTAGATACTTCTATGTAAAATAAAGAGTTAGGGTTGCTTGGGTTTTTAAGTGGCCACAATTATTTTAATTGCTTCAGAAACAACACAACTACATTTTTGTCGTATAAAACTGCAGGTTGTACATATGACTCCAATCTTTTCAGAAAAAACATTTTTAGAGAAAAACAGGCCCACATTCGCTGCATTACTAACATATACAATGTTAGCAGCAAAGAGATAGTTAACACTGACTGAGGTTTTCCATTGAAACTTTCTGCACCAATCACACTTAATATTCTGAGACCTACATCTGTGACACTGAGTTTTTCTACACTAGTTTTCACTTAAGATAGGGCTCGCGCTGTATGTCCAAAAGGAGGGTGGAATGAAGTAACTGCTTCTGAAAAAAGCCAAGAAACAAGGAAAAATGAGAAGCACTTTCACTTATTTTTTAAAAAGCATCTTTAAAAATTTAAATTAAAGTTTGAAACAACTGTATTAATACAAATGGAAAGGAACCTAAATGTCCCGTGGTAATGTTCAAGTGATGTACCATGTGCTCTACTCTGCTCTTGTGAGACCCCACATGGAGTACTGCCTACAGTTCTGGTGTCCCCAAGAAGGACATGGAGCTGTTGGAGCACGTCCAGAGGAGAGCCATGAAGATGATAAGAGGACTGGAGCACCTCTCGTATGAAGGCAGGCTGAGAAAGTTGGGGCTGTTCTGCCTGGAGAAGAGGAGGTTGTGTAGAGACCTCACAGCAACCTTCCAGTACCTGAAGGGTGCTCACAGGGAAGCTGGAGAGGGACTCTTCATCAGAAACTGCAGTGATAGGACAAGGAGTAATGGGTAAAAATTGAAAAGGAGAGAATTTAGGTTAGATAGTAGGAAGAAATTTTTCACTGTGAGGGTGGTGAGACACTGGAACAAGTTGCCCAGAGAAGCTGTGAGTGTGCCAACACTGGCAGTGTTCAAGGCCAGGTTGGATAAGGCCCTGAGCTGCCTGGTCTGGGGGGAGGTGTCCCTGCCCATGGCAAGGGCACTGGGACTGGATCATCTTTAAGGCCCATTCCAACCCCTTAATGTTTATGATTATTTAACACAGATACCTTCTAACTCAAGCAAAGAAAATTAACCTATTTACAGTTATCTTGGAAACTGTATCAGAACACAACATTTAGTCTTTCCTGAAAGAGTTACATTTTAAAGGGAAGCTTTGCAACAAGTCATTCTTTGCAGATGTCATTTTAGCTGACAGCTTTCTGGTAATTAATTCATTGGCCCACATAGGTGTCTGTAGCTTAGGTTTATTTCCTAGATCACAGTGAACTAGATGCAACTAGATGAAGAAGTAAATACTGTTCAAGACATCAACCAACCAACCAACCGTACAGGTAAGTATGTAACACTGAGGAAATCTTTCTATAGGCATTACATATTATATTCAGCTTCCCTTATGAATCATTCTATACAATTGACTTTACTTTTTCTAGGTGGGTGAGTTCTTGCACTTTGGGAAAAACAGTACAAATCACTAGAAAACACATATTACATCACCTTTGCCGTTTGACTGGAACTTGTGAAAAATCCAAAAACCAATTTACTCCCAGAAGGTGAACAAAACCAGCAAGAAATCATTCTGATGACTGTTAAATCCCTAGTCATCTGCTGTGATCCTGGATGCTCTTTGCTCTCTCCAGCTCTTACAATACTTGAGCTTCCTATCAATTTTCTTATTTATTTTCCTAACTTTTCCCCCTTTCAGCACTGTTTTCTCATTATCTGCACCCAGTCCAAGGTGACTCATTTGTGTTCATACATTTATTTGACACTGTACATTGAAGCACTTTCCCTCAACTTAGACTCTTACATATGGAACAATTCATTTCATCTGCAGGTAGCTCAGTCTCAGCAGAATCCAAAGTTAGCTTGCATTTTGCCTTCAAACTCTCTCCTACTTGTACCTATTCCTATTTGTACTTACTGCTATTGTCCCATTTTTCTGACTGCTGTGAGTAGCTGGTGGCCAGGACTCACTCAGAAGCACCTTACAATTTTCAGTTTGCCTTAAACATTATATTTGCCCCTTATAAACATTGACAGACACCGTCCACCTTTTCCTTACTTATCCGTATCACAATATTGCCTAGAAATCAAAGTCTAGCACACTTAACTGTTACCAGAATAAACAGGCTGTCCCTTATAACTCAAGGTTGACAAGAAAATACAGAACCCCTACAGACAAATCACAAAGACAGCACTGCTGACTATTATTATGCTCACTGGTCTTAGAATAACACATATGTGTTGTCAAAATCCTAGCAGAAATTTGCAAAAGATATTCAAGGGGTAAAAAAGGAAAAAAATATTAGTTTTGCAATAAACATATACCATACTCTTTCTGAACAGAATGAACAGTATGGGATAAAGGTCAAGATGTACTCACTGGATCATTAAGCACACGTGCAGCTGCCAGTGAGAGACAAACAATCCAGCAGCAAACAGAACTGTATAATACAAAGATAAGCAATCTATTTTTCATGAACTAGGGAAGAAAGAGTCAGTGAATAGACATATTAAGAATAGAAATATTACATGTATTATCTTTGCAGATCATTCTGAAAGCTTGTAAAATGAGTCAGAGAAAAAAGTACTGCAGCAACTGAGGAAAAAAACCAAACCTGGACAGTACAAGATGTAGGGACAAGAAAAGGTAAGTTACTCAGAACTGCTATGAAAGAAGAACCTGAAAGCTTCAGATGAAGATCTTGTTAAGGCCTTTCAATCACACCCATTCAAAAATGTCATCCAGATTACAGGCCCAAGTGATGATCAGAAAGCTTATACTGCTCTTGTAACCAGAACAGAGGTAAAGTGAACAGCTTTAGGCCCAATTCTGCTCAAGCTAATAAAAGATGTATCAGGGGGGCAGAGATTTTTGCTGGACCAAAAGACAAGCGTGGACTAGAGGCTTTCACACAAACCTGGCAGCAGATGGTTCTCTGTAAACAAGGAAGTGCTTGGGAAAGTCATAGCAAGAAGTGACAGAGCAAAGATGGATACACAAACACAACTGTGCAAAGTACCAAGGACAGAGTGCTTTGAAACCTGTACAAGAAAGCCTGGAGTGAAAGAGTTTGAGCCACCTAAAGCAATAAAAACATTGCAGAAAAAAAAGAGGAAAGAATGTTACAGTATCCCTGAGGGACAGACTTCCTCAAATCCATTAGAACCCCAAGGCTGTAATTTATTGCCAATAGTGAGATATATGTATCCATCTCATTTAGATGTTAGTAATAAGCATATTATTTAATGAATATTGGACACAGACATATGATGTAGTTGAAGATGAAATTTCTCTCAAGGATTTACAGGCAGTAGAGTGGGCACAGAAGTTGGAACAACACATTTTGAGCCTTTTTGAGCTGTTCCTAGAAGGACAAACCAATTGAAAATTGCACCAGTTAAAACTGCAATTCCATCTTCAGGAAAGTAATACAGTATTTGTATTGTCACAATAGAAGACATTCTCTGAAGTATATATTAAGATGTTTCAAGGAAGTGATTAAATATGTTCTGAGCCATTAAGGACTTAAAAGCCAGAGATTTAAAAAAAAAAAAATTACTAAAAAAATTAAAGAGCCCCCAGGAGAAGCAAGTATATATGAAATACAACACAAAAAGACAGCATCCCTGTCAAGGTGGGTTTCAAGAAACAAAATATGGCAAACCATCTGGATACAAGAAGGAAGTATTCTAGATTCAATCTTAATGCAAATCAGTTAACTGTAACCCTCGCTTCCATTTCTGTAGTTGTGTTCTTTAGATCATTTATGTTTTCTATTTGAAATATTATAAATATAGTAGAGAGGGTTAAATTTTATCTAAATCTAGATTTAAGTAAAAATAATTTCAAAGTAAACCTGAACACTAAGGACATGAAGCAAGTTGGCGAATGAGTCAAAAAAGTTTCATACAGATGAATGCAAAAGTAAAAAAACCATAATGCCATCAGTATTCCCCCACCCCTTCCCCTAATTCAAAACCTCTCTTGTTCCCATTTATGACCACTGTCATTCATTCTCTCACCCTTTTAATTCAGTAAAGAGCCCGGCTTCAGCTTTTACATAACCTCCTTGTAGATACAAGGAGGCTGGGGTAAGGTCTCCCCAAAGCCAGCTTTTCTCCAGGCTGAAGAAGTCCTGTTCCCTCAGCCTCTCCTCACAGAAGTGCTCCACCTCAGTGGTCTCTGCTGACCATGCTGCAGCTGATCAACACATTTCCTCTTTCAGTGCAGTACAGGAAACAATGTTCAATGCTGGACACTGTATTATTCCTGATGCAGTCTACTGAGTGCCAAGTAAAGGTGAACGTTTACTTCCCCTAATTCCCTGGTTTATGCTCCTCCTGGAATCACCCGGGGGCTGTCAGCCTTCACTCCTGCCAAGAGGCTCTGGCAGCTCATGTCTGGCTCCAGGCAGTCAGTCCCCAACACGCATCACTTCTGCAGGTTAGTCCACTCCAGGTGCAAGACATCTGTTCTTGCTGAATTTTCTGAAGTTCCTGCTGGTCCATTCCCTCAGCTGACTGGGTCCCTCTGCATGGCAGCCCTGCCCCCAAGCAGGTGAACTGCACCTGCAGTTTGATGTTCACAAGAGTTCACAAGGCAGCAGTGTCTCCTCTTCCAGGTCACAGATAAAAGACATTAAATAATCTGGTCGGGCCAACAACAGAGCCCCGCAGGTCTGCTTGTACCCAAGCTGCAGTTGGGAACCAACCATTAGGCACGACCTCTGAAGTTTAATGATCCAACCATGAGTTCCCTGTTTAACCAACCAGTCTATGGGTTCATCTATTCATTTTCTCCATTCCTGGGATGGACTATCTCTGTGCTTAGAGGAACTGGAATCTGTAAAAGGCCCCAGTGAAGAAAGCTCAGACAAGGGAAGCTTCAGCAGTTTGGCAAGGGGCATGGCACACTCTACAGCTGGCACTGTAGGATGCTGCAGTCTACAGGATCTCCACCATTATCTAATTAAAAAAAAATCCTTCTGTTCCTTCTCCTACCATATGTCTGTCTACAGAATATCTGAATTAACATCATTTTCCCCTCAACCATACCAGGGATATTAGGACTTTCAGGTCACGCAAAAGTCCAGGGAAGAAAGGCATGTCTTATCAGAATATTTTCAATTGTTGGTATATAAACCTCCTCAAAAATTATTCTCATTTTATTCGTAATCCTCCCTTGGCACTGAGAATTAAATGTGCATTTAATATACCAATCCTTGGATCTCTTTAGAAAGACAAGCATATTGCAGGGAATAAATATCTGTTCAGAAAGTAATTTGGGATTTGAAGGTATTTTTTGTGCTTTTTTATGATTTCTTCCTCTAAGTACTATGACTATGAAAAGGTTATTTTTTAATTCATTAGAACAGCATGAACTTTTCTCTTCATGGCCCATATCTGAAGGGAGGGGAAAAAACCCCATAGTGTCATTTCCATTAAAATTAAGATATTCAGAAGCATCACTTTTCTAGATTACCAAACCCTTTACCAAGCTTTATGGGTGGTTTGGGCATTTTCTTAGGTCATAATTTTATTTCCAGTATTGAAACTCTTTCTTTGAGTGACAGGCGTGGATTTTTTTTTTCCTGTATCTGAAAGGATCAAAACAATCACCAGGTATAAGCAGTCACTCACATTCCCTTGATATGCAAATACTATAAATATGCTTTACTTCCTTGAATCATTGCTTGTTCACACCTGGTATTGGAATGAGAGCAACAGGGACACACAGGAGCAGTCACAGGGTGAAAACCAATACCCAATATACGGTGACACCACCTAAAGTACTACACAACCGTCTGCAAGGATGACACTGCTTGATGACACTCAGATGAAGGTGTTGTACATCTGATGTGACATTATCCTGAGGGGCACAGGTCCCAGTGGCCCTGCAGGATTAAACTGTTGTGTTTTATCTCTTCAGAAAATGGAAGGCCTTTTCAGAAATAAAGCCAGGGCAATAGACATTCAAATGAAAAAGTTTGTAATATACAAATAGCAAGGTACAGCTACAGTATGGACATTTAAGTGAAGCAGAGGACGGTGAAACACACATCACATGTTTGACCAGCCAGGGACAAGATCACTGAGGCCCCTTTCTTAGCTGATAACAACAGCAAAGAGCAATATTCTGCTCCAGATTGCCCTCTTATCCAGTAATTAGTACCAAATTCCACCAGGATGCATATTTCAGAGATGAGAACTTCTCTTGCAATATCTGTTTTCAAAAATTTATAAAACACGTGCAATAAAGCATTTCAGAGAACCACTTAAAATACATTTCCACATCTTTCAGTATCACTGACACCATTTACATTAAATAAGGTATTTGCTGCTTTCTTTTACCCTTTTTTCTGTTTGTTTCTTTCAGTAGCCTGAATGCTTAAAACAAAGTTTAAAACAAAACCAAAAGCAAGCAACCCACCAAAAAAAAAAAACAAACCCAACACATTAAATGAAGTATATAAGTGAACAAAATACAGGTTACTATACATGCAAGGAACAAAAAGTTAACTTCTGACCCAGAAAGCTGGATGGGAGAACATAACATTGCATATACACTTTTAAAGCACTTTCTCCTGCTACAAACAGCAAAAAGACTTTTCCTCGTTTATTGTTTTTTGCCTTCCAAAAATCTGATCAACTGCTCCTCTCCAAAGCTTCATGCGCACAACAGCCTGTTTAGCATTTGGGAAGAATTCTTTTCTTTGTTCCTATTTAGTTATCTAGTTTCAATTGAAGTGTCTTGCTATTTTTAAGTCCCTCTTAACTCTAAAAAAGAAAATTTACCTTCCTACTTCCACCCAAGTAACTGAAATGGCCTAAATTTTTGTTGGTATTTCAAGTAAGCCTGATTTTCAACACAAATCTATACAATCACAACCATTCCATCCACAGATGAACGCAAACATTTAAATGAAATCAGGAAGGCAGAATGATAGGTTATTTTTGTAAAAGTTGAGAGATATCTCTTCAAGCTCCTATGTATAGGCAAACTCCCTATCTGCTACAGATACTAAATCAATCATGTATGGACTTTAAAATACAAGGAATTCTGATATAGTTTGGTCTCCAAGAGCTGAAATATCTAAGAGCATTTTTACTATCTCGATGGTGGCAAGCTGCAGCAAGGGAAATTCCCACTGCCCATGCAGATATGACCTTCCCAGTGAAGGCAGGTTAAGCTCTGATCCTAAAAGGCAACAGATTCAGCATCTTTGGACACAGCGGGACTCAAATGCACAAGGCTCAAGCAGCATGATCTGAGGTTAGCCCTGCTCTGAACCACCATCACAGCTAGCTCTGCTTTGGGCTACACACCTTCAGAGGTCTCTCAATCTTAAGACTCAATGATCTATAAATATGGATTTTCTTGCCTTTATTTATCATTTGTATTAAACACATCACATATATCAAAGCACTGCTAAACTGAATAGAGCTTCAAAGTTCATGTTTGGCAGCCTCACCAACAGATTTAAGCCCTGCTAGTAAGTTCTGGAAAAATGCTTTATTATGTGTCTAGAACCATACCTCTGCATAATAAAGTCCGATTTATAAATTTTCTATTAAGACTCCAGGAGTTAAAAAGAAAAAAAATCTTTTATTCTACCTTAACACTTTATACTATTAGTTCACTACTACAACTGATAGCTGAAGGGCTAAACAAACAAAAAAAACATTTTACAGGGGTAGGTCAACACCCCCAATGCCTCCCACAAACATGCATATTACAGTTTTATTACAACTCATGTCATCTCTCACACCAACAGATTTGTATTGCTACAGATTCCTCAGTGTTCCTCTGACTTCCTCCCCCCTCTCCCAAAACAGAACTTGTTGGGAGATGAATGTCTGATAAATATGGCACCAGGAATATGAGAAGGGAGTGAGTAAATACTGTATCAAAGAGGTATAAAAATGCAAGAAATTTATTTCCTAAATTCTCTTCTTGGTTATTCAATTCCATCAGAAGTCTACAATAGCAATAACTACCTAAAATGTAGACTATTTAGGTATTCATGTGCCTTTCACTGTTAATATATTCAGTTCACTAGATAAAAAAAATTAGAAGAGTGCTTCTGTTTTGCCTGACAAGCATTTAATCCTTTAAGCTATGTTCACTGCTATGATCCGACTCGGAGATTGGCATTGTCTCCGTACAGTGGTGGTTACATAAATGTAAACAGGCTTGCATCTCTAACATTCAGCTTGCTGGTCTTTTCATTAGGAGTGTGCATTTTCTGCTACCTTTGGGCCTGTGTGAACGCAGGCTATCAATTAAAGGGATGCTCCCACTTTCTCCCCTTTGCTGGGGTCAGATCTAGTGATCTACTGCCAGATGAGTGGGTTTAAGATGGACATATGGAAAAGCTTTGGGGGAATTTCTGGTAAAATACTGTTCCCTCAAATCACTCAGTGGCCAATTCCTCTTCAGGCAGTAGGACCACTAAGCAAATCCTACTATAAGGACATGGTGGAAACATGGCCAGTGGAGGGCAAGTATTACATGGTTAATCATGTACAGACATAATGACTAGATGGGAAGGTAGAAGGAGAAACAGCACAGTTTTGTCTACTGTTTCATGTGGAGATGCTCAAAACCCACCTGGATGTGTTCCTGTGTAACTTGTACTAGGTGATCCTGCTTTGGCTGGGGGGTTGGACTAGATGATCTCCAGAGGTGCTTGGCTTGACTGTCCACTTGCCAGGAACACAGATAATAGACTGTCCTGCAATCATCTTACATACTCTGGTTTTAGCTACAAAGCTTTCAGTGAGATTTTGAAGACAAGGGCTGGGGCAAAGGAGATTTTAAAAGCATAGATTTGAGGTCCTTGATCTTCCTAGAATAAGCCTCTGATGAGCTGGGCCAATAAAGTTAAGCCAAAGCAAACCATGTACAAACAGCAGACTGGATGCAATTAATTCTCAAGTTCAGTTTATCTAACTCGCATACACATAAAAGAAAAGCAAGCATTTCAAGTATTTTGCTACCATAGCTTGATTAGTAGCCCAGATGTACTCCATATAACAGCAACAAATTCTTGTTTCCATTTCACATGTGTTGTCTACACTTTGGAGAAACAGCAAAATGCTACTCCATCAAGTTGTACACAAAATGCTGCTGTTTTGGGAAGATCAGAAAATGAAGCTGGACAGGGCAAGAATATACTGGGGTATTCATACACAACACTGAATTGAGAGGTTTCATGCTTTTAAGTGGTGCGAACATGTCTAGCTAACACAGTGATGAAGAATAAACAAATGCGGATTTCCACCCTTCCCAGCACAGCAGTCTCATCCTGACTGAACAAAGTGAGTCAATGAAAGGAGCTTTGCCACTCTGAGTGATCAGACACAGTGTATTTAATGGAAATCCAAATCAGAAAATACAGTGCATTGCTTCAGGTAGCTTCTTCAACTGACTTCTGCTCAACTTTACTAAGGCATTATTCTGCAATTTAAAAAAGGCAAAATTCCTGTGGAAGTCAGAAAATTAACTTCTAAAACTATGTTTTAAAGCCAGCTCTAAATTGCAGTCAGCAAGGAGCTGTTTTCTAATTCCAAACCATTTTGTGCAATTAATTACTTTTTTCCTGAATACTGGTTGTATTGCTGCAAACTGAGCAGCAGAATAGAATGATTACCTGACCTGCAATAACCTTCTTTCCAGGCTTTTGCAAATACCAACTTCTTTCTTTGTCTCATCATCCCTTATATAAATTATAATCAAGCACACAAACAACATAACACTAAAATCTGCCAGGTCACCCTGACACCATTACAAAATAGATCTTTTTTATTGTGAAGACAACACTTAGAGAATGATTTCAGCAAACTCTACTGGTCTAAATAACCATCCCAAGGCTCATGTAAAGGAAAATAAAGTTACAAAAAGCTGTATCATCCCACAGGGTCAGATAAAGCAAGGAGAGCGCCTGACAGATTAAGTGAATGCCACGTGGGCTGGATGTCAATAGGATTAGAGTGGACTTTGGTTGCCACGAGCAAAGACGTCCACACGCCTCAGAGGGGTCGCTGCGAAGGCACATGTCCCATCCTGTGGGGCAGCTCCAGACCTCAGTGGGAGAAGACAAAAGCACAAACCAGAGGAGGGCAACAGGGGAAAAGTTTCAAATACATTCCTCAGCCAGAGACTAAATATAAGGAAGTGTCAGACAAGCTACGGGAGTTTCAGATCAAAATAAAAAAAGCTTTTTGTCAACTCACAGAAAGCCTACTGTGTTATTCTTAAGTGCACGCCTCCATCGAGGCAACAGTATAAAATGGACAGCTGGCTAAACCCATCCAGAAAAAAAAATAAGCTTCTGGTGTATTTAACAGATGGTGACACAGGTTATGAAATTGGTCTTTGCTTCAGTCTCCAAATATTATTTTTAACATAATTGAGATATAATATTGAAACACCCTTAGAATAATTCTCAGATGAAACAAAACTAAGCACTTACTGGAGTGCATACGTGTATATAAATTATATCCTATTCCACATTTCTGTTATCCAAGAAAAAAAAATCTGTGCTCACAAAAGTGAAGAGTTTTAGGGTTACTTTTTTGTACCTAAATATTATATTGCTTAAAAAAATTACAAACCATCAAATTTTCCCCCTCATTCATATAGCTACCAAGTTGTCTTCTACAGAGATGTTCTGGAATGTAATGCCATGCAACCACATGCAACTTTCACAAAGAGTAATGCTGTTATCTTTGTTTTATATCACAGAATTTTGAGGGAAAAAGAGATTTGGTTTTTATAAATAACAAAGATCATTCCCTTCTATTCCTTTCCAAATCAAAGTCTTAACGTTGTCACATGGTACAGGAAAAGATGAAGGTTTCCTCTCAAAAAAAATTAGTTAAAATCAAGGTTTTTTCTTATCCTTGCAAATAAATGTCTGTCAATCCTGTGAACAACTTTTAACCAGCAAATTTAATGCCACAAAAAACAAGCTTAATTTGGGCTCAAGCTGAAGTAGCACAGCCCCATATTTCATCCATTTAAAAGGAAAGCAAAACACAGAACATAACTACTTAACTGCAATTCTTTATTCTAATGTTTAAAACCTCTATTTGTACATGTCTAAGTAACAAATTTGCTCATTTACAGTGACTTGACCATCCCTGAAAATGAAATGTGAATACATACTAGGGTAGGTTTAGATTGGATTTCAGGAAAGAATTCTTCACTGAAAGGGTTGTCAAGCACTGGAACAGGTTGCCCAGAGAAGTGGTGGAGTCACCATCCCTGGAGGTAGTTAAAAGATGTGTACATGTGGTGCCTGGGGACATGGTTAGTGGAGGACTTGGCAGTGCTGGGTTAACAGCTGGACTTTATATTACAAGTGTTCCTCAAGTTAATGTATTCCACGATTCTGTAATAATCAGAATTCCAAAATTCAAATATCTAAAAACTACAGGTTGGGCAGTCAATTCTACCTAAATACGCAGCATGCTGATGCTACAAATGTGCAAGCTACTGACTCCAGAGCCTGCATCAGTTATGTAGTCAGACCTCTCCAATACACTACACTGGGTGAAATGTTCTCTTCATACTAAAATTAAACTCTAAAATATAATATTTAATAAAATACTGTGCACATTCTATTAACAGACGTAGCTCTGAAACATAAAATGATTTATTCATCATCAATCTTCAAAGAGAAGGAAATAAAATTAAACAAAGACATACAATGCACAGATTTGGCAATATAATGCTTTCCAAAGCATGGAAATCCAGAACTAAGTCACAGCTTTATCTTACAAACCATTTTCAGTCTAGTTTGAACAATAAAAAAGTCATTTAAACAAATCTGCCTGCATCCAACAATTATGATACACTCATCCTCAAACAGAGGCTGCATTATAAAGTATAACAGCCCATGTATCCACAAGAGAAAAGGGATGAAGTTGAACAAATATACTTGTGGGCTGATCATTCTTTGCTCCTTTATAATTTAAAATTATTTAAAAAAACAAAAATATGACTCTTCAGGTCAATGTTATTTCCAAGGTTCCCAGTCTATCAATTCTTGGTTAATTTTCATTGACCCCTTAGTAACAGAATCCGGCCATACAAAAAAGTCTGCTTGAAACACAACGGCAAAGTTTATTTTTGTCAAAGGAATAAAGACTATATTTGGATATATATCTACTTACACAGTTACCATGTAAAGATTCCTCTACATTAAGTTCCTCAAAACATGAAGAAGTATATAAGAAAAGTAACTTCCATGACAATTTATGATTTCTACTTCAACTTAAGAAAAAACCCAAACCATAACCAACAACAACAAAAACACAACAAAAAACACCACACACACAAAACTATTGTTTCAAAACTTAAATTCAGACAGAAGTGCTAAAATGAGACACATAACAGCATAATGGCTTCACTCAATCTGTAACTCAACCTTTAGCAGTACACAAGTATCAAAAGCTGCCCTCCAAAATACCAATGGAAAATGTATTTATCAAAATATAAGTATGAAATTTACTCCAGTATCCAACTGGAGAAATTGTATCGAATTGCTGGGGCAATGATAACAAGCTTCCCTGCATTTATATCTTATATAATGCCAAAGAATCCTCATTATTTAATTATGTAAGCATAATTTTTCAACCCACTCATATTCATTTCTGCTCTGAGGATATGAAATATCTTGCAAACATTTCAGGCCAAATGTCAAGAGAGACCTGTCAAGCTTAAAGCAGTAAGCCTTTTTCCTTTAATCTTATATAAAACCCCCCAAACCAATCCATATCTGACTGTCTTTGCAAGATTCCATTAAAAAAAAATCACTTATTAGAAGTGAATTAACGCAGCATTGGTATAGGCAGTGTTCTTTCTCTCCTGCTCCACAGGTGTGATTACACACCTAGTCAAAACCAAACCACATTTCAGCTGTGTTTTTTAGAACAGACCATTCAAGTCCGATTTTATACAACAGATTATGACGAGAATGGATAATGCACTTCAAAATTTTTCAGAATTACTGCAAATTAAATTAACCCAATTTTCATTTGCTTGATAACTTAAATTACTTTTAAATTTACTGTGATAACGTGTATAAAATTCCATTTTCTTCTTTTTAACAGGCTATGTGTAACAGCTTAAATGGGATCACACTTAGCAAAGACCTGCAACCACACAGTACCTACTTCACCACAACAAGCAGCTGTACACTGTTTCCATATAGTTGTAGTTAGGAGAAGATCTGCTACACTCAAATGACAGCAATGTATTTTGAATCCCAGAAAATTTTTTTTTTTTTGCCGTTCTGCAGATGTGAGAGTTTTCTGTAGGAAAAAACACAGCTGGTAGAATTGTGATTACCTGTAAATTGAACCATTTAATGATTTTGAAACACTGTTTAATGAATTTAAGCTAGAAAAAGACAACCTACCAAAAACTAGTACAAAAGGATTGGAAATGAGGTTTTACAAAGCCCCAACAGCTCAAAAGAATTACCTAAATATATACAGCTAGTGCTATTGCCAGGTGTGGTGAAATATTCCCTTTATGCAGAGCAGCTGCATCTCCTGCAGGGCACGGGTCTCCTGCAGCTTGTGTGTCATTGCTGCCTGCCCTTCCTGGCCATCCTGAGAATGCTGGTGTGTGCACACTGGCACTGATGCCGTGTTTAGGCAACTGAATCACATGTTTGAAGTTTTATTGCTTTAAAGCCTCTATTTGGTAAGGTAAGATTTACTTTTGCCAAAAGGTGAGATAATGTTTACGTCGACACTTCTCAACAGTTTTTCCACCCAGCAAAGTAACACACACTGCTTTTCTATCTCTACTCAGCAGCAATACCGAAAATACAAATATTAAGTGATGGATTTGGATATGTTTGTGTCTGGAAGGCAGAGAAAGAGTGAGGGTGTCCTTCATCAGAAACCTGTTATCATTTGATTATCATTGACACTAAAAGCTTAATTAAATGGAATTCAATCATTCCAAGTACAACCTATGCATGGTAAAGAGAAATTCATTATGATTCCTGGACTGTTTCCTGCAGCCCATTGTGCTTGTACAGCAAATTACTGTCCATAAATAAGCCTGATGGCTTTGACACTGATATGTTCAGTGTCTGTACCTTTATCACTACATGATTGTGTAATCACGATTTGTCTTTCCCTTTTACTCCTTCCAGCTGCCATGCTACCACCACCCATTCTACAAACTGCTACAGTACTCCAAAATGCCTACATTGACAAGCGAATGCCACCTTATCCAGCAACTCAGCAAGAAATACTTTGAAACAATTCAAAAGACTTCCCTTCCCTATCCCCATGGCTCCACAGATGCTCTGGGGTTAGCCAATACAGCTTCCAACGGAGCACCACAAAACAACTGCTGGCTCTATCCAAAAGTTAAAGACAGGACAAAAATACAAGACTATTATACTTTTGGATTTTGAATAAGTGATTTTTGCATAGAAAACTTCAAATTGACAAAATAAAGAGCTATGGGTCTTCCTAAAAACTGTATCCCATTTTTTGGAACATGTTACAATCTGATTTTACAAGAAAAACTATGATGTGATACAAAGGCCAGCAGAAAATTCTGTGTTCATTCAAGTATAATTCTCTATCTTCCATTTCCTGCAAAATAACAACTAGTCAAAGAAAAGAAAAAACTTCAAAACTGTACTGACAGAGGTACTAACTACACCGATTTTCTTTCCCTCTGGTCTTCATTCCTATATGCTAAAAATTACAAGATAAAACAAGAAGTTTCTTTTTTTTTTTTTTTTTTCTTTCGTGAAGAGAATAATAAAGGGGAACAAAATCACCTCCAAACCACAAGTTCATTATAAATAAAATTCATAGCCCAGGACACTTATTTAAGCATCAAAGTCAGGACTGACATGCAGGAGCAGAATTAAGTATGACAGGCAGCAAACTATTTACCTACACTGTGCTTTATCTGGCACTACTCAGCACACTGAATTATTCACTTTGGTGCTTGTCTATTGGTTGTGGGCTTTTTTAAGCTGACTTTGAAATTTACCAAGCAGCACATTTGCAGATAAAGGCACTGACTGATAATCATTCTGGGCTGTATGCTTAGGGCAAGCTGTCTTTCCTACATTTCATTTCCTAAAAAAAAAAATTAATACAGAATTTAAAGGACATAATTTAAGAAGAAAACTAAATCCCCATGTCCTTGAACACTGTAAACTACTCTGCACCTGTTTTCCTCTCCTGAGATTGTTTCAGATTTAAACTGAGGGAATACTATTTAAAAAGTAGGAACATGCAAATTGATAGATATATTAAGTCAATATTTGACAATAATGTGCTCAGAATTATTGCTTTATTGAAAGATCAACAAAAACAGATCAACAAAACCACGTGATGCTCAAATAGTAAGAGTGGAAAGAAACACTAACATAACCCTAAAAACCAGCTTCCCCATATACGCATTAGCCTCAAAACTTGCTTTTTACAACTCATTAAAAAATACAGTTATACAAGCTTTCTCCAAATGTTCTTGGGAGCATCTCTCAATGTATAAATATTTTATTGTCTTTTGCCTGATTTTAATTAACTCACTGTCCACAACAAGTCTTTTGAAATAAACCCTTCACATCAGCACAGAGCATGCTGGTTTAACTGAAGTGCTGGTACAGTCATGCTCTGAACAGCCGAGAGTGATAGGCACAGAAGATGCACCAGAACAGAGCTGGCTTGAGAAATTTCAACAGAATTTGACTAAAATATGAAACGTCATTTAAAAAAACAAACCACAAAAAACCACAAGAAAACCTTGATCTTGTTTGAATTTTATTTGACTCACTGCAATTCAAACAATAAGATTTTAGTCCCTGCAGCTCTGCTGTAGTTATCTAACATAAAAGTATATTTGAGTGAAACTACATTTCCACAATATCCACCATTTTTGATAAATAATAACCTTCTTTCCAAAAATAAATGGATTTTTATTAAGTACTTGTTAAGAAGACTAGTATCACAGGAAGGCTGAAGATTAAGACTTATCTTCCAAAAAAGTTTGAACAGTACAGGAAAATAAGATACGGATCCAGTCCCTGAACAATGAGGAGGTGCTGAACAAGGGGAGGGGCAAAGGCACACGGTTCTGGAAGAAGAGACAATTATGCATTTACACCACAGGATGGATAAATATTGTTGAACAGTCAGGTATTTAGGACAAGTTGTACTTCATTTAACAAGCTGAGGGAGTTCCCTCAATACGGGTTTTCCATGTATGACATAGGCAGCGCTATAGTACATACACCACACTCACAGCAGCAAAACACACAAGATAAAATTGAAAGCCACAAAATCTGTACTGAAAGACAATCTCAGCTTAAAGACACCAGGCTCTTTGTAGAGAGATGTTTCACTCTTCGTAGTTAATTCAGGCAAAGTTACAGCTGCATTTCTGGAGTCCACCCCCAACAAAACTTCACCCTTAAAAAGTTTCCACTCCTTACTCCTGCAGTTAAGTAAAGGAGCACGTATGCTGGGATCATCAAGTGCCTGCATGAGAATTCTGGAACACGAAGTATTGTACAACTGCACTGCAGACCTCCATAGGGATTTCCCCGGCTATCCCTTGAACCACCTTCTCCCTTCCTAGTGAGAAGAAACTATTCAAAAGCTACCCTCTCCAAATTAAAACTATTTTGCAAATACCTGCTGCCACTTTCACCAGTGTCCTCACCACAACCTTGCTCACAGTTTACCAAGCATTCCACCCAGTACAAAGGCTATTTTGAACCTCCAAATAATTTCAGACATGTAATTTGAAAAAAAAATCCATTTGTAGACTTACATGAATTCCTGATTTGTACAGAAACATACTGGCCAGATGCAGTTAGCAGACAGAAATCAAACCCAGTTGCAGCTCCACTTTATTAAGAGCTCCCAGCTATCTTGTCATTAGTTATGAAAATGAGATCCTCCAGACAAAGTCAAATATCTCAGTAACAAGCTGTTCTCTTGGTGCTAGACCTAACATATTGCACCCAAAAACCCCAGTCTCATGTCTAGACAACTAGAAATACCCACTAGCATAATTAATTTTTTGAGATAAAAGCCTCCCTTCCCACTTTCTTGAGACTGAAATGAACTAGCATAGAGCTGACCTTACGTAAAATACTTAATATATCTTTAAATTATACAGGTGATCATTAAAACACCTTTTCTTGGAAATCCACAGCATGAAGAATACACATTATGGCACTTTTGGTACACAATCTTTGAATATTCATGTCAAACATTACTCCACTTATGTGCTGTAATATGGGTAGTGGAAGTTATTAATTTTGTGTTTGACTTCATGTTAACTTCATTACCACTGGATCATATGGACTTAGCAAATGTGGATTTATTCCCCATAACTAAAATATTTTAATAAAGCTTTTTGTAGGTTTGGGGTTTATTGCCAAAAAAGTACCTATACAAGTATGCAAAGTATAAATCACTAAAACTTGGAAGTCCAATAAAGTTTGTTTGCATCACAGATCAATAACCTAGATTCAGAAGTGAGAGCTAAGTTTTCACTGTCACAGCACACAACTGTTATGATGCACAGATTAAAATGCACAGGCAAAATTACGTAAATGTTCACATTTAACATGCCCTAAGTATTGTATTGTGCATCAAGTACAACCACCAAGCACTATTCCAAGAATAAACTTTACTTTGATGTTACTGCCCACAAAAATATGAATTCTATAAATAAAAGAAAATACTGCAACTAGGTATTTCAGACTTTAAAAACACACAAAGGCTTCTAGTTACTATCTTCTAGTATATAAAAGGAAAGCATGCCTAAATAATCTTGGGCAATATTTAATCTTAAAATAAATACTGAAAAGAAATGCTGTTTTAGAAGAACTATCTTATAATAATGCAATAATGTAATTTATAATAAGTTTCCTGAGACTTACTAATGTATGCCACGTATATTCACACATAGATTGGCACTAATCTACTTTTAAGAAGAGACTGCTGAATTTACAAGCTCAGCTATGAAAGATTTTTGACTAGCACCGCACTTCACTATTTTATTACTATTCCATTATTTCTCTATATTAAAAACATATGTCAGATTCTGGGGACAGATTAGGTAGTACCATCTAGAGCATGTATTAAGTATCAGAAACAGATTATGGTCACGTGGATCTCTGCCAGACCACAAAGCATTACAACATCACAACTTTGCTGAGGAGATACCAACCAATGCTACAGTAAATGGCTTTGAAGTGCTGTTCTTTATGAGATGAAATACACTGTTCTTTACAGTCTCAAAGAAGAACACATATAGCTTTATAGCTTCCTTCTGTTTATTTTGAAATTGGTATCCCACTTTTATCCACTGCTTGAGATAACTTCTTATGCAACATGAAACAGTTAACATTGCATAATGAAGACCACAGAAGAGCTTAAAGAAGAGCTCAGGACTACCTTCCAAAAAAA